>OENT01001342.1:15649-47551 GCA_900239685.1 Rotaria macrura | reverse complement strand
ATTTATGTAAAAAACCTCTAAAATTTCACCTTCGATATCTGTCTTGTATTATTGAAATCAGGAAAACTGCTATTATAGAATGTCTTTGATTTTCATAGTCGGCAACTGCTGAAAGTTTCATTCGATTTGGAAAACGTTGTGGATTTTGTGGTAGAGACCCCATGGAAATACCCAGATACAGTTCAAATTTTGTTTTGTACCCTGAATTTTTCGATTTCGTTTTTACTCATACAACCGAGTACTTTTTCATTTGTAAGTCTATTGCTTGAAGAAATGATGCAGACAAAAGCCTTTTTTTGCCCATATAATGCTTAGAAAAACTCGAAACACTGGTATTTTCTAACGTCGTCTTGACTGTGATCACCCGATTTCAAACTTTATTGTTTCATGATTTTTCGGGATTAGTTGTCGAATACATTAGCTTGGTAAATATCAATTTCAAACTCTGCCAATAACTTAAAACATTTATTTTTATGTCTTTTTTAATATTCTACTAAAGCCCTACCTAAGTGAATAAAAAGTAAAAAAAAATAAGATTAGGTTTTGTCTTGAATAAATACTTTTTTTTCTGCATTTCAAAAGTATCAGAAGCATATTTTTTTTCTCATTGAAATCATTCTGAAAAGTTTTTGACTTTCAGAAAATGTTCATTTAGACAAAGATGTATATCAGATGTAAATTCATATGAAAATAAAATAAGAAATTTGTTTTGAAAAATATGTTCACCTGACTTGATTGTTTGATCATTGTAAGCTTCTGATTTTTTTTGAACATGTCTGATCAAATACTTAGTTAGTGAAATTGTGTACACTAAAACGCTGATTATGTTGAACCTTTGCAGTTGATAGTTGTTTAAAAGAAGTTAAACATTTCTGACGAGTTTTCATATTTGCCTAGTGTTCGCTTGCAAAGATGTATAGTTTCCGTTAATTAAGCACAAATTCAATGGAAGTTGATGGGAAAACAGAAGGCATGTAACTGCATTGTTTGCAGTATCAAAACGTATCAGCAAAAGTGAAATTAACACATTTTGATGGTATCGATGTCTTAGCATGTAACTCAATAGGGATATTGAATTGTTTGAAAAATAGTATGATCAATAATTGCATATGCATGCTAATACGATCGATCGCCTAATCATCGTATGCATATTGGATATCACTAAGTAGCTACATTTTTCAGTCAGAATACAATAGTTTCGATTTTTGGAGTTTTCTGTTTGAACACTTTGACTTTTGATCTTTCATTTGCTACTCAAATAGTGAAATTCTCTTTTCATGGCATCGTAAATGATCATCGTTCAGATTCCCATGCACAAAATCTCAGATGGAATAGTTGCTCGATGAATAATATAACAGAGAAATGATTTGCCACGTATATGTTCTCAAGAACTATCAAGATAATTTTTCGACACCATGACAATTGCGGCTTGTATCTACTCTACGAACGTAAATTCTTCAAATCAACAGTTTCTACTGTGAGTGTAAAGTTCATCATTCGTAAATAGCCTAAGAGGTTTTAAAAATAATGCCATATTAGATCGTAAATAGGATGGTGAGAATCCGGATTTAATTACATCAAATCAATATCTTGGCATTGAACAAACATATAAACATCAAATATTTCAATTTAGAATGTTATTACGGTATGAAAACACTCAGCCAACGAATCATAGTAAATAGTGTAGAAATCAATATCTTCTCAAATGAACTGCACGTGGCATAGATCATCGATTAACTATTGGAATAGAAAAAGAAAAACTTTTATTTCTACAGCCTACATGTAGTGCACCGAAGCATTGCTTAAACTTCCTAGATTTTTTTCCTGGTGAATTAGAGAAAAAAAACAAGAACTCAAGTATATAAAACATATACAAGATCATTCAATTAAAATCATACAATAATTACATGAACTTCATTTGATATAGGCAAATAAACATTAACTCATAACTACCCACAAAACAAAACACAAAGAAAAATTAAAATTGCATTCTGCTCTCTAATCGTGTACTACGAAGAAGATGATGATGATGATGAAACAAAACAAAACTGAAAGAAGATGCTTGTATATGTTCATAATATTAATGATTTTTTTTTTATTATTTCGGTGGTGAACCAACAAGAGGCGGCGAGGCTGTGCCAGGCGATGATGTTTGTACACCAGAACCTCGTCTTGGACGATCAGCATCTTCCATTGACATTGAACGTGACAATCGTCCTAAACCAACTAAACCTGCTTCCATTGGTAAACCAGATACTAAATAATAAAAATAGGCGACGAATGAAAAACAGATAATTATTTTTTTTTCTAATTTATACTTAAGCCGATTCCTTGTAAAAAGAATTGCATCGATTTAGCCAAGATATCGGGCTAGAAACAAAAGAAAACATATTTTTCTATTTTGCTTTACTATCTTACTGATTCGCCAAGAATATCTCCAACATTGTCGGCAACCAATAACGGTGAATTAACCATCTTCTGTGGACTATCACGTGAACTGCGTAGTCTCTCGTAGAATTTTTCAGTTGTATGCAATACAGAACTTTTCTTGCCGACAGCAACTAAACAATCAACACTAAGAAAAGAAAAACATAATTAAAAACAAAAAGCTAAAACTACAGTTATATGTGACTTACGTTAATTTGTCTAATTTGTCGACAAGATTTGTTCGACTATTCAAAAAAATAAGACAAACGAATATAACTCAACAATATATGTATGTTTACTCTATGATACATACTTGAGGAAAGCATCGAGAAAAAGAGCTAGATTTTTCGGTGTTCGCTTGTTATACAATTTTTCAGAAAATTCACGAATATTCGCTTCAATTATTTGCGAGTCAACATAACCCTAGTCGTATAATAGAAAAAAAATAAAAATTTATATTTTTTTCTGTGTTATTCATGCAAACAACGTTGTACGTTCACTCGTCAATACAATCGTGATTTGTTTACCTAGATTTTTTTTATCATCAACTAACTTTGTTACAATGTGTGCTAAAAATACTGACAACGGAAATCACGTCAACGATTAATCGTATCTGAATTCAGATCACATTCACTATTTAGATCGAGATGAAATATGAGTTTTGTATTAAAAACAAAACAGAGCTCTTACGCTTAGTTGATGACTATCGAGAGACTGAATAATTTTTGTCTTTCTCCGGAAATAAAAACAAATGTTCGTATTTTTGACATATAACGTCTCATCGAGATGCATCATTAAAAGAGAACATTATCTTGAAAGTCTCAATTCTTCCGATTCGTTTCTATGAATAGGTAAAAACAATGGGTCCTTCGAACGGTGTGAACAACAGCTTGCTTTTAATATACATGATTCTGAGAATATGAACATCAGCTAAATTAAAAACATCGACAAGAAACACGATTCTTTCAACATATGTGTATGCCCTGGATTGAATTCCAAGTTGAAAATTGAAATATAATGTTTCGCATAACTCTCACTTCGCAACATAACATTCATATTTTTCTCAAGTAAATACTTGAGTCATGCCACATAAAACCTGTACTCTTGAATATTATTTATCATAGAGAAAAATAAAAGCTTCAATTCTGATATGTCAATGAGTAAAATCTACTTCGAATAAAATTCAATGAAAAATAATGAATACACAGTTAATATGTACCACCCATTGGTATTCTTATTCATTAGAAATCTTCCACAAAAAAGAATTGTCATCATCACAGCATAAGAGTATCAACGAGTTTTCTCCTTTACATACTCTTCGCTCATCAAACTAACACAATGTTCAATAGAGTCAACTGATAAGCAATCAGTAACAGTAAATGGATGAATTCCTCAGTGACTTATAAATATTGTGCGATGAAATCCAAAACAAGAATATAAATCGTTAATAAACAAAAAAAAAATAGACTCATCTTATTACAGACTTCAAAAGTATGATCATATAGTATGTTCATTCGTTTCTTCGAAATCGTTGATATTTCTAATTGAACTAATTGCATTAGTAGAAAATAGGTGACTAGAACAAAACTACGTCATTGGGAATTTCTTAATCGAATAGTGAATACTATTCTCGTCATTGAAATCTCCAGGCGTATTAGATTCCATCTCCTTAATTTTAATGCGGTTTTACTTCACAGAATTGACAGGAAAAAAGTTCACAAAAAAATAATAAAGATCTTAGTTTTCTGAACAAATTTTCAAACGCTAGACATATTATCATACGAATGTCGTAATGAAAATTCAATAATCTGTAAAACATTAACTCATGTTAAAAAGGAAAAGTGATATTTACATCTGGAGAACGTATTCTGTAACGAGAAAGAATTCGTATTATTTATATCAAGATAAAATAATCTATTTGCAATAATAACAATATGTAACATCTGCAAAAAACACGATCAGAAAATAGTGTAAGATTCTTTTCGAGTATTATTTCAGAATATTTTCTCATTTAACAAATACATAATTCATACGAATAGAGTAAAAACTAAAGTATTTTTTGATTTATTAATAAGATAAACTCTTCGAGAATTCACTTTTCCTCGAGTCGAACTAGAACAAGAAATCGCATCAGCACGCACATCTCTTGACAGGCATCTTTTCTGTTTTATTTCTATATGAGTTATTCTGATGTTATTACTATGACGTTTACATCAAATGATTCCGGATAGTTTGCATTGATGAGTCGATTTAAATCATCTGGTTGCTTTCTTATTCCTATTGAAATTTAGGGAATTTACAAATTTTCATTTCTTCATACAGATGTGAATGCACTCTTCTTATTCTATACAAGCAACAGTTCTTTTTTCTATGAATGTAAACTGACACTGACATACAACCGTAAATTGAAGAACGAAAAAAATATCTTATTTCTATCTCGACCATGATTAGACGTTGAAACTGATAGGTAGACGATGATAAACAATAATATCATTGATAATCGAACATACCTTAGCTGCATCCTAGAAAAAAGAAAGACATTACTAGATAATTATAAGAAGATATTGATTGTTAACGTACGCGTCCAAAACGGTGCCATATAAGATAAGCTTCAGCATCCGGATTCATGCCTTTATTGATTAATTTCCAATTATTAAGTTTATCTTTCATCATTTCCATAAAACCAGCCGTTGTACCCGTTGGATGAACTAGTACGAGACCATGAACACGTGATGGATGTTCAATAGCAAAGCGACATCCTATATTAGCTCCAGCACCTTCACCAAATACAACTGCTTGTGGAATATTCAAATGATCGAGAATATTAATTAATTCACTTCCAATATCATCTAGACTTGGATATTTTCTATAAAATAAAAGAAAGTTAATTATTTTCATATTACAAAATTCAATATAATATTTACTCGATGGCTAAAAGATTTGCATCATCTTCTTGACCCGGTAAATCAACATGTACCCAAACAATACGTTGTTTACTATAGGAGAAATGAAAAGAATAAAATTGATTTTCCACATATATTTCAATTAACAAACAGTGGACGCATTTCAGGTTGTGAAACGAATTCAGTAAAAGTCGAATCTAAATTAATAAACAAAAACGAAAAGGAAAAACATCAATAAATTTCTAATAAATCTTACGACTACAGCCAAGATCATGTAAGGTCATTACGTAGCATTTTGAAGTATTGCCAGTTTCATCCTAAATCAACAGCATGTGTTCTTATCAGCAGATTTTCACAATCATAAAACTCACTTGAATCCAAACAGTATAATCAAGACCAAGTTTGTCTGATCGAACAACATGTTTCTAAATAAAAAAAATGTCGTAAAATCAAGGTAAATAGGAATAGAAACTATGCTAATTGACCTATTTCATTAATAATTATGAGTGTTGAATCGACTTATAAGCAGATGAGTCTCAAGAGAAAGTATTCTTTATCATAGTTGGTTAAAACAAAATACGAGAAAAGGTGAAGGTAATTGTTTTTAATCTTTCATTTACTGAATGATAGCCTTTGCTATTTTATTTTTGTATTAGAACTTTGTAGATCAATTTTGATTATAGATCATAGAAATAATGACTATTGAGAATGAATAATCTACGTAAAACAAGAAATATGCTGAAGAATATTCTAAACGATTGTTCATCTACAGGGGTCAGAATATCATAAATTTATTCCGTTTCCTATTCATTGAATTAAACTAAACTTATTTTCGTTGTCTAAATACAATTTATACAAGCAAAACACTCATGAATCGTAAAAATATTTACTTAGACTCTATATAACTGCCATTTGCTTTCATCTATCTGTAGTCTGAATATGAACAGACATATTCAGGCAAAAAAAAAATGAAACCTTGCCGAAATGTTGAAGTGACTCACTTGAAGTTGTTGAACATTTGCAAGTTTTTCAAGTAATCCTGCTCGTTCAGTATCGTCCATTTGCTGCGATTAGAGTACGAATAAAAAATGCGACTGTGCTTTTTTTTTTCGAATATGAAGAATAAAACGAATGGCGTTTATATGTAAATACTTTCTCTCTCCTATTAGAGTAGTGGACGTCTATTGACAAAAGTGAAAAAGACGTAAGTGTGATTACTTTTATATGTAGACAAAGATGCAAGAGAGCGTATTGTGATCGGAATTCGATTCTCGCTTTATCGAAAGAAGAGGAGAAAAAAAAAGAAGAAAAAAATGCAGTTTTATAGTATGACAACGATAAGCACTGTAATGCAAAGATGATGAAAAGAAATCATTCAGAGAGCATGAGAATATTTTTTTGTGAAGTAACAATGCAGTGCGATATACGATGTACATATATATACAAATAGTCATGTTCTAACATTCTCGAACTTATGTTATCTGTGTCGGCAATTTTTTCGCTTATAGGAAATAATCGTAAAATGACTGGATGTATGATGACAAAAAAGAAACTAATGCGATAGAAGGATGATGTGTTTGCTTTAGCTTGTTGAATTTTGTTCGGACGACTCAGTACACGCTGTCATTCTTTCCTTGTGTTCCTGCGTGGAAGACTGGCGAAAAGAACGCTAAAAGAGAGCGAAGGAAGAAAATCTTATGCATTCATCGGCCATAATATTCTTCTGTTTTCTTTCCTTGTGTTCTTTTTTTCTTTTTTTTTTAACCATTGTACGCCTACTAGCACAATTCAGTATGAATAGTGATGGCTATGTCGTCGTTTTCTCGAGCTCGAATGATATCCAATAATGGAAGAATAATGGAATATAATGTTGAAATAGGGAGAGAGAGAGAGAGAGAGAGAGAATGAAAAGGACTCGTAATGAGAAACATTTAAAAAAAACACAATGCTTGATTATGGGTAATACATGTGCTCGTAAATCTTCTCATTTAAAAAACAAAATCCATGTTAAGCAGGGCTAGTTTTTAATGCAAAATACTACGTCTAGTTTTTTTTTCTTAGTTTTCAATATCCATAATTGATGAGACTTATTACTTTGCCGCAATCTAGCTGAAAGAAACTCTACGAGAAAATAGAAAAGAAAAAGAGTTAAATAAACTTTTTACCATTATAATCGCTTCGTATAGTTGTTCTTCAATTTGCAAGAGAATGAAAATGGCGCAATCGGAAAAAAGATGAATAATGTTACTGTTATTTTGTAGAACATAGTTAATTGGAAAATGAGAAAACTTGCCAACGAAATTCGAAATCTAATTGTCTCATGACTTTGGAAATCAACGATTTAATAATTTTAAACAAATGACAATTTAGATGTCTTCAATTATTTCATTGATATATGTAATCGATATTAGACAAGTTCTTGTGAATGGTTAATACATAAGCAATTCTTTTTTTTCTTCGTTAATCTTTAGATTATCAAGTGTTCTTTTAGTACAATTTGTAGTTTTCAGTAATAGTGTAAACTATAGAAGAAGAAAACTAGGTCGTCGAAGACGATTTGATTTGAAACAAAATTTCGATGACATATTGAAAATATGTAATGGATAGTTTTTCTTTACTATTTCTGATTCATAATTTCTTATAGAATCCTATTTGTCGCTATAGTTTTGTGTTTATTCATCTGAACAAAGTATATCTTATCTGATCTAGAAGAAGCAAGAAAATAAATTCCTTCTAATCATATCCATATTTCACTCAGATTTTTTATTTCTTTTCTTTTCTTTTATACGCAGTGACTACGGCTATAGAATAAAGTTAAATGTAGCATAAATTACCTTGAGTGATGTTTGGCTATCTGCTTTAAGTTGTAATAATTTGTCTCGAGTTGATGCTTCCATATGATTGTCTTCGTTGGTTTATTTCAATGATTGAAATCAACAAAAAAAGTATCTAAATTTCATGAATAGTTCGTTTTTATATTACGAACAACGTGCCGTGTTCGATCATTATAGTTATTATCTAAAATAGAAAAGAACAAAAGGCATCGAGGTGCTTTCTACAGTGCATTTTCAACACATGTTAAAACAAATAGAACATTTAGATTCATCGTTGCAGTGACTACTACTTCAGTTTTTCGTCTCAATGTGGATTGTCATCATGTAATACATTCTAACACAAAAAGAATAGAAGGAAATGAGAAAGAAAACCTGAAAGATTAAATCTTCTTTCCTTTTTTTTTATCATATATATATATTAACAAGAGAAATAATGAGGTTAATACTTTGGTTGTTGTTTTTTTCATGAATGATGTAGAACAATCATAGTAGTAAGAAAACTAACCCTTGATTTCTTTAGACACGGAAGAGTCATACTCGATAAATAAGGATGCGATCGTACTAACAAATTTTCAGCAAAAGCAAAGAGAGTATATATATATACATATATATAAAGAGAGAGAAAGAGAGAGCGATATAGACAACTGATACTTGCAACTTGTTAATACAAACTACATAGGAACAAGAAGAAAAAGATGAAGGAAAAAAGCAAAAGGCATCGATCAGACTCATCATTTTGCATTTTCTATTATGTCAATGTGTATTGAATCTCGGATTGCCATGATTCTATTAATCAATCAATATAATGATTTGAGCTGTTTGTCTTTGATAAATAAAATTTTTGTCGTTGTCATTATTATTTATTGAACAAAAGAAATTGTATGATCCATCATAACAATATCGAAGATAGTATTCAGGAAATATTATGAATGAGTAAACAATCAGAAAACATTATTTTATCGTATTTCTCAGATAGACATATAATATTCGGTTGAAAATCTTTATTACAATGCTCTATACTTTTCAATTATCAGATTTCTATTTTTTGCACTATCTAAAAATAAAAGAAATAAAGAAGATAGTTAATGAGTATCAACGTCATACAATTTGCATTCTATGCTTACAAAAAAAAAGAAGTAAATATCAGGTTTCGGTTCGTAAAGTCATCATTACAATGATAAGAAGTATGTATGAATCATACGACATTAGATACAAATGAAAGTTTTATTCTATATATTCATGTTGAATTTTCTATGGCGTTTTATCACATAGGCTTTTGTTGATCTAATTTATTTTGAAGAATTCTCAAGTACAATAAGCATGTCGACTTTAAAAAAAAAAGGAATGAAAAGGAATTACTTATTAAGACGAATTCTATCAGATATATATATAATAAATAAATAGTAAAAATCAATTTAAATCGGACTGCATTCAAATAGGAGAAAAGAATGTATTTAACGGCGCTGGATAAGCTACTTTTGGTGTAGTTTGATAATGATGTTCACGTAAGAGAATCGGTGTACCAAGATGATGTTTATTCGTTAGTATTGACGATAGATTACTGTTGTTATTTTCAAGATATTGATTCCAATAATCCGGTGACATATGAAGAAAAAATTCAAGTATTTTTGTTTGTTTGTATGTTTCACCAATAGTATCAACATCGGATAAATGCTTTGATGAATAACCAATAACGGCTGGACCCTAACAAAAGACGAAGAAAAAAGCTCTTCAATTGGTTTCTTTTTTTCAAACAAATAAATTTACCATTGTACGACTTAAATTCAATATTGGCATTCGACATAATGGTGATGCTGCAATACGTTGTAAATGAAGAATAATAAATGCTAATGTATCACGATTCGATTTTGGTAATTGTTTTATAAGAGCATCAAATTTTTGCTGTTTGATTAAATCAGATTCATCGTCAATAATCGATGAAAATGTTTTCCATAATGCATCGGTTAATAGAGATTCTGATAATGAACGAAGAAAATCTTTGACAACACCACAAATTAAATGTATATCATTATAATGTGATAAATCAAATAAGCCCGTACGTGATTTAAGTATTCGTTCTTTAAGTTCTTTTACTTGATTTTCAACGCTTAAATTAAACCATGAACTTCCTTTAATGAATTGTATTTTGCAGCAAAAAAAGAACAAATACAGAACGAGATCTTATGTATTGATATTAGACAAATTTTTTATTTATATAGAACTTTATTTCGGCCGTAATCAATAGAATGATTTATTTTGTCGTAGATTCAATTACTTGCTAAAAATTTTTAATGTATTGTTTATAGACAAGATTATTTGCGTAAAATAGATCTTCTCATTCGAACTTATCATTGTTCAAGTATTTACCTAAGACTATTTCATCTCAGATTGACTTGAATAAAGAACAAGTATTTTTCTTGACATCCTTATCAATCTTATTTAGATTTTCAATGAAAAAAAAAGCGACTGCCTCGTTTTCATTGAACACAAGAATACATACATGTGAATCTAGCTTGAGGTGTAATTTATCATGATCTTCTTATTTCATAAGTCATTCTTTTCATCACATTCCCAGCAGGGACTACGTGATGTTCAATTAGTTTGCTTCTTTTCTGAAAGAGCACAACGACATACGTCTCCCAGTTAGAGATATGGAGATTTTAATTTGAAGTCTCTCTTATGTTCTACGTGCTAATTAGTATGTTTCTTATGCAAACGGAATGAAAATATTTTCTAGATCTAACTATACGACATAACTTTGAATGTACAGTAAATGAAAAGAGTAAGTTATACATACGTATATGGTCTGTGTCATCGATGTCGTACACTTTTTATCAGAATCGATAGGTCCCATAAGGCAAAGTTGTTGTGTAATACATAAATTCAAAGATATGTTTAGAGTGCGCGCATGACAAACATTATTGAAAACATGATCAATAATGATTTGTTCTCTTTCTAATTAATTACATATCTCAAGGATTAAGTGATAGACCAATCTCAAAACAAAGAGAATAAAGTAATCTATATTGCGATGATTGGCAACAATACTACCAGTGTATTTCGTATCGTATAATCCCCCCGAGGAATTATACTAATACTGATATTCTTATTAAATCAATTATATCTGTCTCGACGAGATTCATGCAATTCTATGTTGATAGTCAAACTTAGAAAAACAATTTACGCAAGTTGAATTTCACGTTTTAAATATGCATCGAATGATTGACATCTTGTGATACTATGAAATCTAAACTAATCTTACACATTCAATCTATAGATTCCGACTTCTTGTAATCCACGTTGTTCGATTTCGTTAATGCAATGTACGAGCAAAGGAGGTACTTGTAATTGATTGATTTCTCGTGGACTAAATTTTGATACGACACCATGATTCGGCGTTTTAACATTTGGTAAACAAAGTGTTGTACAATTTTCTTTACAACCCGAATGACATAGTGCATTACATGTTTGACAACGATAAGCTAATTTACCGAAATGTATTCGTTTAAGACACTGAAATAAAAAGAAACAAACAGGAATAAAAACAAAACGAGATTTTGTTTCATTTCAACATACGACACAACATGTTTCTGGTATAAGAATATTTCTTGAGATAAAATTATGTGCTTTCGCATGAAATCGAGTTAGACTCGATGGAGTATTTTTGATTATTAGATCTGATGCTGGCGTCGATGGTGTTAATGTTTTTTGTTCTGATGATGGACTTGTTATTTTTGGAAGTGTTGGATTTGTTGATAAGTGAAATGCTTGTGTATGATCATGATGTTTTGACCAAAATATATCATCTGTACTTAATTCTGATTCTTCTACGAAATAGAAATTACTGTTTTTTTGTTCTGGACGAAAAAAGAAACATCTTTACCTGATTTCGTATTAAGAAATTCTCTGGATGGTTTTCGAAGTTTTTGCTTTGGTCTTTGAACGGATAATGAATGTCGAGGTGGTGCTGGTATTGGTGATGTCAATGGTTCATTTTGAGCACGATCAACAGCCATATTTGAATGAGAAGATGGACATATTTGATTAGGTTTTGCTCGATTCGTAAAAGTAATTGTTGTAATAGTAGTAGGAGACTAAAAATCATTATGAATTTCATTCAACTCCTTAAAAATTTAAGTTATAAAATCTCTTGTATGTTATTTAGAAATGTGTTTTTCGCGTGATGAAAAATTAAATTTTTATTTTCATTTTAATACCATTATTTCTTCTTTTGTGCTCATTGGATTAAATAGGAAAGGAATGAATATTTTCGACTTCTATCAGAATAATATGAAGTGAAGATTTCTGACGAAGTTCGAATAACCTCGTAGATTATCTAACAATATTTTCATATGAATGTCAGTACTTTAGAAACAGAAAAACAAATTTTAATAACTGAAATCGTATGTATCGATCGTTTATGTTGAAACCGAATGAACAGATCGAAATCTTTTTTGAACTGAATTGATGAATAGGAAGATGTTAGAAACGTCGAAAGTATTTGTCTTGTAAAAGTATTATTAACAAAATATTTACTTTATCAAGTTTTAAATTCATGTCATTGTTATTGATCAATCGTTGGACATTGTTGATATCTTTTGATTGACTAACAACTTTTGGCATTTGTAAATGATCACTATCAACTTCATCTGCAGTACAATTTTTATCTGATAAATCTACTGTTATTTCACTTTCCGATATTGGAGAACTACTAGAAATGGAATCATATGAATAGATCGTTGCTTGAATCAAACAAATATACAACAAACCGGAGTATGTCGTATAATTGATGATAAGTTTTTTGTTCGGTTATTGTCCCTTTGATTCGATCTAGGCATCGTTGCAATTGAAGAAGACGTTCATTGCTTCGTTTATTATGCTGAATTAAACGAAGAATTTGTGAACTGAATTCAATGAAATCGAATTTTCCATAGTATAGCAATGAATGTGTTTTCCTACGACCTACCTTTGTGATTGAATCTTTTTATCTTTACGCGCTGATTCTAGGCGATACTGTTCGAGACACCGATCTAATTGATCAGTATGTGCACGTAAATCAGCATACTTACGACGGAGATCATTGTGAAACATTAACAAACTACTGAATTCTATTTTCAAACAATCAATAAAATAAGTTAATCAGATGTTGAAAATTTCAATCTACCTTGATCACAAGAACGTTGTCCAAAAAGATTATTTTTTGTTAGTATGTCTTGATAGGCAATAACACATTCCAATCGTGCTTTAAAGTTCGTATTCATACTGGTATCCATAGTTATTCATACAATATACGAAGAGTGAAATAAGATTATGTACTGAAAGTTTTAAATGTCGATCGGCTGATATGATGATGGTAGAGTAAATGTGCGAAGACGAAGGATAAAAAAATTAGTAAGTTAGTGCAAAAGATTGGGTCTTTGTAGAATTTATCCAATTAAAATTTTCATTTCATAAGAAAATGAGTTTACTGGATTGTATGTATAGGGCATGTGTTGGAACTTTATATTTGACTGAATTTGAGAACAAGATATTATTATTCAGCATAATCGAATCGTTTTATAGATGGCGTTCTATCTCTGAGTTTTCCCACTACTAGACTTTTTCTCGCTTTTGAATATAAACAAACCGTGTATATTATGGAAAGACTAAGAAATTCTGTTTTACTTTATAGTATTTAAATCAAAAAGTTACAGACAGTGAGAGAAATACCAATATCGAGAAGAAAAAGTTTTGAAAGTCAATCAATATCAAATGTATGCTAATTCTGTACCAGTCTTTTTTGTGTTTGACTCCATTTACTATCTATTCATGAGTAGAATGTTTACGAAGTCCTTTAACTTGACACCATATTACTTATAACTTTATCTCTGTTCTTTGTATCGTTTTTTCCCCAAACTACGTCAAAAAGTAGTTCTCTTACAATCCACATCAAGTGGAATACAGGTAATGCTAATGACTTGAAATCCTTTATTGAAAACCTCTTCATGTATTCGTAGAATTATCATCGAAAAATTAAACACTCTAAATTATTTTAAAGACCAAAACAGAGCCACATCTGAAACCAAGCAATGATCTCACAAAACAATCGATTCTGCAGAGATCTACCTCTCATATAGAATCGAGAAGAGAAGGATCTTGAAGTAATGTACGTAGTTTATTTTCAACAGTAAGTAAAACAAGTGTAAACAATCAACTTCTGAAAATCATTCCCTAAGCAATTTTATTGTGCATCGTTAATTTTCTGTTTGTGTAAAAATCATCAATTTTTTTAATCCATGGTACTTTATTTGACCACTGATTCAATTACACATATAAAATTCAATAATAAAATATCAATTTCTAAAGTGCAATGTTCTTTAACACCCTATTTTTGTATAAAACAAGACAAAGAACGAAATGAACAGGCTTAAAATATTCGGAAATTGCGTAAGATAACGAAGAAAAAAAAACAACACAGTTTCAATTGAGAACAAAAATAGTGCGCTAGTACGAACGGAAAGACACCTGGGTACAAAAAAAAAAGAAATCCAAGTGTCAGAATCAATCTTTCCAACGTTTAAGTTCTTGTTCTAAATCTTCACTTTTATTATTTGAACCAGTACCACCATTTCGTTGGGATGATGGTGATGCAGAACTACCAGGTGACTTTTTATTTTTTGAATCTTCATTTGCGCCATCTTCATCTTCGAAATCTTCATCATAATTTCTAGAATATTGTTAAACATTGATAAAGCTATGTCTTCGACAATGACTTACTCATCATCGAGCTCATCATTTGCTCCGTCCTCATGTGTTAAATTGTCATACTCAACTTCAGCATATTTAACCCAATCGGATACTTCAGGTGTGTCAGGATCCTAGATAACGATATCGATATCTGTATAGTAGAAAGAAGAAAGACAAAATGTAATATGACTTACTTTTAAATTTGAAAATGGATCCTTTTGTTCATTAGCTAAATATTTTTCGAGATTGAAAAATGTATCAAAAAAGATATTTGTTAATTTGCATCGTTTTAAATCTTTCAAACGTATTTTATTTTCTTCTTCTGGTTTAACTAAATCAAGCATCTAATTGAAAATTCAACAAATAATTGATTAGAATTCATTGTCCTGGAATGTATTCCTACTTGACATATACAATCTTCAAATGGCATGTATTCAATGCCATAAATTTCCATTTTATGTATTTGTTCTTGATAGAAATATTCTAATTCATACATAGATAAAATACCATCACCATCGATATCCATACAACGAAACCAATATTCAATACTAAAATAGACGATCATTATTTTCTCTTATGAAGTTCTTTGGAATAGAAATCCATCATGGTGGTAGTACGGTTTCAGTCTAGGATAGATTCACGAACTACTGCACTTATATGCATGAGTGATTGTGCTACTCACGGAGTCCATATTGAGGAAATGATTGTTTAAGCAACTTATAAGTACTTCACATATACCAGCTCCTTACAAGTAGTATCAACTTCTTGCTGTCTCTCCAATCCAGTTTTTCAGACAAATCACAGTATTCTTAGAAAATAGGCAGACATTCAACAATCATTTTTTTAAAATATTTTCTACCTAATTCATTCAATAGGTCTTGTCTCATCGAAGGAGTTCCGAGAATCGAACTTGAACGCACGTCAAATCGATGGGATGTTGATCTAACGACTTAGGTAGAAATCCCAATGATATTCATCACTTACTAAAAATTCATGCCAAAATCAAATAATTATTTCCTTTGATTTTATTTTATAGGCACGAAAGACATCAATGAATGAATTTCTGTACTCTCTGATACTCGAGAATTTTCCATACATTCTATAAGGAACTCTCGATTAAGGTATGTAACATAAGAATCTCAAACAAAAACATTCATTATACTTAAATCAATCGAGCCAATTCTTTATCTATTAAATAAAGGAGATGAACGTACGTTTAAAGACATTTGAATAATTGAATTTTTATTTTAAATTAGCAATGCCTCATTTTGTGATCAATGTAGTTTTGTTATCTGTCATTCTCTCGTGCCTTTTGCACATACCTGAAATGATCTTTTCTAACACAACTCTATGCTTGGATCATTTACAGATTATGTATAGACCTTACTTGAGATTTTCTTCTCTTAATTAGTTTTTAATTATACTAAGAATCATGGTATGCCGTGATCGATAAATAAAAACTAACGTAGTTCTATTTAAATCATGAAAACAAAAAAATATCTTGTCGATTATTTATAACGTTTTTGAAGGATTATTTAAAAAATTGAGATCGACACTATATGTTCAACAAAATGAATCTTGACATATTAGAGATACTCTAGTTATTAATTTTACCTTGTCTGTGAGCATTTATCTTCTTCCGAAATAAGAAACCATACGAATTCGTAGTACGACATTTTTCCTTCCTTCATATTTTGACTACTGCAAAAATAAATATAAATTTATACAAGACAAGAAACAGGAAGTCTACACAAACTTAGAAACGGCACCCGAAAATATGCGATCGATCATCTTATTTGATATAGCTAAAAATAAAATCATATTCCTTTTTAATACAAAATAGAAACATAAATAATATGTTTACCTCCATTATTATGCTTAGCTAAATCATCACGACTAATAAGTAAATCATGATCAGCATCGATATCCCAAAATTTACAATAAATAACATAGAAATGTTCATATGAAAAATAATCATGTATACGATTAATATCATCTTCTTCTTCTAATCGATCGAGAGTCTATAAAAATTAAGAAAAACAGATTTGACAACGAATGAAAAACTCTGTTGTCGTAGTATCATTTATCGCGAAACTTGGGAACTATACGACACTGCTCAAAGACTCTACACGATGACTTGAGTAGAGGATTTCATTCTGATGAAAAATACCCACTTTGTCTGCGCTACATGCAATTATCTAAGGATTCATGTTCTATACGTCTTGTTGTTTACGATTAAGAAAAGCACACAAATCATTTTTAGGGTTACTTTCAATGAAAACAATAAAAAGACTTGCATGTTAAAAGATGCTATTTTCGGCGAACGACTAATGCATTGAAGACTCGAATGGTATGTATCAAGGGGTCTTTATAATTTGCCAAGAGAAAGACTTGATTATGTGAGACATCGTCTAGATATGCACTGATCGACAAAATAGGTTTCAACCAAAAAAAAAACATTCATACATATGATTGAAAGATTGTCTACCTGTAGAAAATTAGAACGCCGCAATTCTTGTACAGTTAATTTTGTTGACCATGATCGATTACAATTATAGTAAATTCGTGCAACAACTGTTTTAACATATCTTGAATGAAATTCACGTGCTTCACGAAGAAATTTCAAACCAGGATGTGTATCAATAATATCTTGTACGAAGTAATCCCAATCATCAGCACTTAAATATTGACGATTGATTGGTAATGTTGATGTAGACGAACGAATGAGTATATAAATAAATTTCAATGTATTATCATGATTATTTTTACATACTCTAAATAAATGAAGAAAAATATCTTCATAGAATAAGATTTTTTCGTCACGATGACATGTGATCGATTGTAGTTAGCATTTGTTATCATATATCTGAAGTTCGGTCTGAATTGAGATGCAAAGATTAATTTTGTGAAATGTAATGTAAACTATGAAAATTGACAAAAACTTCTTTGAATGTCTTTCTTACTATGAATCACTCTTGTTTGTCAATACTTTTTGTTAGCTAATTCATGTAAATGCTATATTCAAATTTTTGTTCTCGATCATTATCCGATGATCGTCAATCTACTATTGATTGTTCAGAACTAAGGATTCATTTGTTGAGAAGATGTAGCATTAAAAAGTATACTAACTGTTATATTTGAAAGTATGCTATCTCGAAAACTCTCATGTAAATCAAAACATTTATTTTCAGTAGAATTCTTTATAAGGTTTTAGACTTTTTGAATAGTTCAAAATCTGAATACTCGGAAAGGATGAAAGTATTGTTTAAAGAACTAGAGATTATTTACTTTTTCCAAAATGATTCAAATTGAGAATAGGTAACAGTTGTAGTTGTTGATAATGTTGTTTGTGATCCTTGAGAATCGTGTACACATGCACGAAATAATGGTGCTTTCCAATATAGACTTAAACCGATTAACTAGAATTATATAATGACGATTGTTTACTATAAATATTATTCAAATTTACAATTTATACCTGAGCAAGTTTACCAAAATCTTCCAAATGTAATTTATCATTTTTAATTGAGAATAATTCATCTTGAGCTTTGCGTAATTGTTTATTGATTGTTGTATCACGTGTTGATGCCGCAGCAATATTTTCATCAGAGAAGTAAAATCGAGGAATGATTTCAGTAGATTTTGGCTTTTCTTCAACTTTCGTAGTTGTTTTCGGTGCTTTTGGTTGAGTAGTAGATGGTGTTGTTTTCGATGTTGTCAATGCTGGTCGTACTACTTCTTCTCTAGGTGACGATGATGACGTTGGTGTTTTTGATGTAATAGCCGGTGAAGTTAAAGAATTATCATTTAATTCTTGTAATGATGCTCGTTTGAGATTTTGATCCAAAGGAGTATTTGATGATGTATCTGAAATCGCTGTTTGTTGGGATTGCTTTGCTGGAATGTCTTTTGATGGTGTAGTTGTTGTTTTCGATGACGTACGATTGGAAATACTATTCGTTGATGTTGTAATAAGACATGATGAAATATTTTCTGATTTTGTCAATGGTGTAGTTAAGAATTTTTCTGTTGATAACTATGAAAGAACAAATATTTTTATCTCGGCTGAATTTTTCTCTAGTATTGGAAATAATCGCTTTTCAAATTTAACACGAGTAATATGTCAGAAATGTGTAACAGTATCAATCTTCTATGAAAATATTTTGTCAATGTTTTTTTTTCCTCAGTTCGGCCGAATACAAATTTACAATACACAACACTAATATACAAACAATGTGGTCATTTTTTTCCATATGTTCTTTTCCTGGATACGATTCAATGATTGACATGGTTATCTCTCATTCATACTAGTTACGAATAATATAAATGATTGGTGACAAATATGAGAAAGCCGAAACAATCAAACATCGATACAATCATGTCTAGAAAAAAGAACGAATGTAAAACTTACTTGTGGTTGATCATAAATTGGAGTTGTACTGCCACCGTTCACTAGTGTTGGTGTTTTCTTTGATGAACGTTGTTTTTTCTCTTCACTACGACTACTTGGAACAGGAGAGCTTTCATTGAGAATGTTATTATTCGATGAACTAATTCGTGGACTCAACGGTGTTCGAGGCACAGGTGACACAGGTGGTGAATCAAAATGTTGCGATTTTGAAAAGCCACTGCCTCGTATTGTATTGGTCTACAAAAATAGAAACGGACATCACTCATACAGATAACTGGTAGAAACAAACATGTATACACATCACACACCTTTGAATAGATGATCTTGTCTGGCATTTTACTATTCGTTCGAACACTATGCAATGCAGAAGATAGAGTAGTACGTGTTTCTGGCAATGACAGCCATTGTAAGAATAAATCATTAACCATTTTTGTAATGGATATAGGATTATTTTCAGTTGACATTGTACTGCTCATCTTTGTTTTTGTACTTGATTAAATAACTGATTATTACAACGATATGGACGGCATTTATCTAGAAGATGAAATCGATTTCCATGATTTACTTGTTTTTAATTTTTAGCGAAATAAAAAATAAACACAAAAAAAAACAGAAACAAGCAGGAAATTAAAATTCATCGCCATAGAAGGAATTTCGACGAAATATACATTTATCACTGTTACTGTTCGTTTTTTCAATAACAGTCATCTAAATAAATATTAGACATAGAAAATTTTCTATTCATCTATCATAAAGAATTGTTCGAATATTTACTGTTAAATAATCAACGTTTCGAATAACATTAGACAATGTCGATGGACGATAGGTTCCACCACATAATTTTCGTGTACATGTTTCTAATGTAGGCGCATGTGCTATAAATATATATTTAAAAAAAAAGAATTATTGTCACAACAAAACAAAGTGAACTATACCAACGATTAATATGTGTAGATGACTTCGAGCTGTTAATTGTCCTTGTTGTACTAATGTATTTAATTCATTCTCATGTATCTGAAGAATATTTGCAGCAACGGCATGATTTCGTTCATAAAATTCTAATTCATTTTCAATTTGAGATATATCAGCAATAGTCATTTTTTCTCGATACATTCTATCTACAGGATACTTCTCATGTAGTAATTCGGTTACTGTCATAAATCGTGGCATTGTTAACACATTACTAGTCTTATTATTGGTATACCAAGCTGTACATTCGAAGAGTCCGGGTTCGATTCTAGAAGATAATGAAAATTTGAGTTAGAAGTTTTTTTTTTTTCTTGTTCTTTCTGACATTACCGAATCCGTATTTTATTATGTAAATGTAAGCCTTCAAGTATTTTTCCTGCGGTTTGAATACAGCGTAATGATGGTGATGAGTAGCAATAATGTACAGTGATATTTTTTTCTCTTAATACGGCTCCTATTTATGTAAAACAAAACGATGATAAATTAAGAACCTACGAAAAACAAATGTTTCATTCATTTACCAGTTCGATAAGCATCCTTAAGACCATTATATGTCAGTGGTGGATCTAGATCAAAGTCGCTAATCGAAGCACGTACTGGTAACGATTCTCTGTGTATTCGAAAATAAAAAGAAACAGAGGAATTTAATTTGTTTACAATCAAATCGTGCATCTAATCCGACCCTCAACCGTCAATCTATGTTAATGATTGTTTTCAAGCGTGTCCAAGTAAATACATTTTTTCAATCGACATAATCAACACATAGGCGTCGATAGTTTGAAAAAAAATTGATGGAATCTTTATCGAAATAATCCATTCTTAAACAAAGTCGAGAGTACTCATTGACACATGAGTTGAATCCAACCAGAAAATAGCACATCTAGGACAAGACGATGCATCTACTATCATATAGATCTTTCATAACAATATTCACAACATTGCTTTATTCTGATCATTACAGCTAGCTATCTTCTGTTGTAATAAAACAAAACGAATCGTTCTTCATGAATAGATTAGAGATCTTCAGTATTTAAAAGAAATTTTCATATCTCAAGTGAAATTAACATGTACAAAAAGCAATGACGATAACATAAGGATATAAAAGTACAATTACTCATAACATGGATAAAAACCTTCAGAATCGTTTGCAATGATAAATCAAGTAGATGCACAATATTAGTCAAGTATATTCTTAAAACTACTCAACCTTCTGGTAAATCTTGTATTATACATATATGTACCTGTAACCTTAGTGATATTACAGGTAAAATATTCTAATTAAATACGTACGGTAGAATAGGTGAAAAACGACAGAAATTTCCATCTTTATCAAATGCTTGTCGCAGCCATTGTGACGAATAATAACGATCAAGTCTCTCACCATGTCGAATTACAAAAAAACGAATAGGACCATGTGTAATAGATAATGCTTGTGTTGTACTAGAAGTTTTACATGAATCGACAGATGCCGATTTTGTCATTTGACGACGAGTTGAATTTGATGATGATCCAAACAGTTTTCGTATAAAATTTCTTACACCATGTTTCGATTTAACATTATTAATTCCCGTACTGAATGATGGTGATGCTAATGATTGCTTTGAACTAATTTCAACCATCGATAAGGATGAAACCAGTAGATTAGTGTCTGATGAACGAGTACTTGATGTTTGAGTATTTGTTAAATTACTAACTGATGAATTATCTGATATCGGTTTCTTATATTCATCGTTCGATAAGTCTATTTCTTCATCAAATGTCTTCATATGATCATCGTCATCCGTTGGAATAGTTATTCCTGATGCTATGGATGTAGCCACTTTGAATTGTGAATAACTTGAGAATGATTTGCTTGTATCGGAATCGATATCCTAAAAAAGAAAAGACAAATATGTATATTGTTTGTGCTAATATTCAATTACGAACGCACAAAATAAGAAGCTAGCAAAGAAAAATAAACCTTTTCATCGATTGATATAATTATCATGTCCTTGTACTTCTACATGCTGGTCACTCTCACAGTCTCTAAATTTTCTTTCAAAGCTTCGTCATTATGCGGTTTTAATTGGTTTATTAGAACTGATTTGTGTTTTTTTTTGCTTCGAAAAAGTATTAAAACATCTTTCCTCATGTTACACTTATCAATTAACGATTTCTCAGTTCAAACGCAAATAAATCATAATGATCTAATCTAAATAATATAAAACAGGCGTATTCAAGGATCGAAGGTGTATAATATTAAAATGAAAAGAAAAGAAGCGTATTTCTTGATCATATGCAACACATCTACTTCTTTTTTTCTTAAATTATATCATGAACTCTCGAATATCTCAAGTACATTGAAGACATACGAATTCATTCTTGCGAAGACATCGAAAAACGACTTAAAATCAAATGTACAAAAAAAAAATATCTTCTAAATAGAAGCGTAAGAAAAATCAGATGATTACATTTTATCGAATTCATCGGTATATGCTAATCAATTACTCTGATTCTATTTTCGCGTTTATTCTTTTTTTTTGTGTATACTTGTGATGAAGACATGGAAAAGAACCACAAACAATTTTTCCGGAGGACTATTTTTCTTCTTTTTTTCTTGTTGACATAGTCTTAATCTCTTTTTTTTATTTTCTTTAGACATACCGAGACATATGGACCATGAGTCAACCGACTGCCAATATGTACTGCATTGCAAAAACGGCATCTGAAAGGAGTTTAAATATCGTACACTGTTGAGTTTGTCTATGTTGCTATATAGTAATCATGCGATGATTTTTATGTATATTTTTACGTTGGTACAAACATAGAAAAGAAAGAAAAAAAAAGTGTGTATACAGGTGTGACAAATGTATGAAACGAAAGAATTTTTCTCATTACCTATTGGTTTTAGGTAACCAACAAGACCAGTTTAACGATTGATGTCGCTGATGAACGATCGTATATGTATTTAAAGTATAGACACGAGGATAGGACACAGGATGAATAATACATATGGGAATCGTGTTTTTAGGATATACAGTTCTCTAGAAATCTTTTATAATACGTTATTGAGTTGCATATAGTTCATTATTGAAAATTGAAACCAGCACTTAGTATCATATGACCTGCAGACAATTAAAGGAACAGATGAGTAATGTTGGCCGATTTTCATTTCTTCTCATATTGATGTCAACTTTTGTTTCAACAATTGGTTTTATTGATTTTCTACATACGCGGACTTTCAACTTACAGTTTTGGGTAACTAACAAAGATGAAGAACCATCAACATCATCAGACTGATGGAAACATAAATATATATATATATATTTGCTGTTAAATTAGATAAAACAAGCTGAATTTTTTCAGTTCAATTTTTTTTTCATTTTTTTGCTGTATTGCCATTAATTTATCCCAGCCCTGGGCCTGCAGAGACCGGGATTTCACTGGTTGAAAGTTTTCAAAAAGCTGTTTTATTAACTCTATGTTTGACCATAAAAGTATGATGTCACATGTTTTTCAACCAGCATGCGAAAAAAAAGTATTCAAAACATGTTATTTCAATCATTTTTTTAAGAGTGTCTTTTACATGTGCTTGCAAACTATTTTATACTTGGAATCTCTTTTTCTCCGTTGTTTTGCCCAAATTTCAGCCGCAGGACATGTGACTTCAATCGATCAGTTTACCGAGACCGGAACAGTTCACCATTTTCCCGCTTTGAACTGAAAGTTTTAATTATATTTCATTAACTATAGAAATTCTCGTTAATAGTTTTTCAAAGTAGTGCTCCATAATCGAATTTTGTCTTAGAAGCTTGATAAGAAAAACGTAGAACTTTCAACTGTCTACATTCATAATGTGGCGAACGAAATCATATTGTTTGAATTGCTCTATTTAACTATTAGTTAATTGATCTAATCACTGAAACAGAGTTTGTCAGTCTTTACATAAATTGACAACATGGAGCGATGAGTTCCACCGTTTTCAGCTCTGATTAATCCATCATTTCATCATCAATATGCATGCTCTCTATTGCGTGTCCTCAATTCAAAACAACAAAAAACTATATTGATAATGTCTAACACATATTTTATGATTATCCTTTTTCAGTGTCAGACTGAATTGGTGATGTTGAAAACAAATCTTGAAATACATCGATCATAAAATATTCAAGAATACAAAGTCTTCCAATAATCAAGAGTTTTACGAGCAGCAATAGGTTTCTCATTGAAAAGTAAAATAAGCAGAGTTTTTCGTTAGAATGATGCGATATTTATATAGAAATGTAAAACTCCAGTTTTTGAACTACATTTAGAGTACTCCTATAGACAATGCAATCCCTTGCACATGAGAAGATTGATCGTTGCTGTCTATTGTTTCCGTGCTAGTAACAATCTTTGCACCGAAAAGATTAGACAGATAATGCACAATTGATGATCGTGTGATTATCATTTTGAATCTGATACTTTTATTTGTATGCAAAACAAGATTTTTCAAGCGTTCATAAGAAATTTTATCAGTAGAAAGCATCAAACTAAATTAGATTTTCTAGAAGAATTCACAAGTTTTGAAGAGCGCATCCGTTTAAGATGTAATGTTTTCATAAAAAGGTATGGTAAATGCGCTTGATCTCTTTGAGTTCTTTCAAGAACATTTTTATAATAGATAAATAAAAAAATTCTTTGATCGAGAAGAATTGAAGAGAGAATATTGAGATCTTACTCACATTATCGATTATTCTGCGTCACTTGTTACCTTACAATCAAAATGATTTTCCAGTGTTATAAACACGTTATAGTGTCGGTTCTTTTAGAACGAACATATTGTTGCTATACACTGAACGTTGTTTAACATTAAAAAATGATTACCATGCACTATAATGCTATGAGAAAAATCTATCGACGAGTTTTCTTCCTTTCCGCTGCATCGAGAGCAGTAGTCATCTCGTTCTTTGATGGAAACACTTGCTCACTATAAGATGTCGCTATGAATAAAAATGAGTTCTAATCACCTTTGTTCACATATTCCATTGGTTATAGTATTCCACAGAATATTTATTCACTAATCCTGCTCGCGGCTTTATTATTTTTCTTTTTGAGTATTCCTATCAATCCTGTGAGTGCATTCTATAGGCTTAGTAAAAGACAAATGTCACTAGTCATGCGATCTATTTCTCGTTTTGTATTATTAACAGTCCGAACGGTATGTAATTATTTTATAAAAAATAAAAACAAAACTCAGAAAATTCAACACAAATACATTTACTTCTATAGAATAATTTTACTTGTGTGCAATCGAAATGCTATGCATCTACGCAAACAACAACCGTATGTTTTCTTTTTTATTTAACGTTGTACTCCATGAATTCCACATCTAAATTCATATAGGATTTGAAAGCAGTTTTACGAGACCTCGTACCAAAGGAACAAAAACGTGTATCTGAATTTAAAGCTAAATATAAAGATATACCAATAGGTCAAGTAACGATTGATATGGTAATTAATACGACTGAATCTTTTACGTTCAATTGAGAAATAAAAATACTTTGGTTTTTTAGATATATGGCGGTATGCGTGGTATCAAAGGCCTTGTCTATGAAACATCAGTCTTAGATCCAAATGAAGGTATTCGTTTTCGTGGAAAAACTATAACAGAATGTCAAGCAGAGTTACCAAAAGCTAAAGGTGGTGAAGAACCATTACCTGAAGGTCTCTTTTGGCTTTTAGTTACATCACAAGTACCAACTCAAGAACAAGTAATTATATAGATACCCTTGAAAAAAAAGTCACAACATCAAAATAAACTTTGATAATTGCTAGGTTCAATGGGTAACACATGAATGGAATAAACGTGCAGAAATTCCTCAACATGTTGTAGCTATGTTAAATAATTTTCCGGCAAATATTCATCCGATGTCACAATTCAGTGCTGCTATTACAGTTCTAAATGCTGGTTCAAAATTCGCCAAGGCATATTCAGATAGTGTACCAAAATCAAAATATTGGGAGGTTTGTTATCATCTGTCTTCATCGATTGATATAGATTTCGTCGTTTGACACCGTGAAAATATACTTGAAAGTATACTCAATCGTCTGAATACATTTGAAGAATTGTTAGAATATGTCGAGAGCATGACATTTTATTTTCATAATCTGCATACTTTTTTAATTATCATGCATAGAATGTTCGATCGACAGGAATGTTTTTGTAAGAGTACTAGAATTTATACAGAATCAGAATTACAAAGAAAAATATTCCAGTTCAAAGATCGAGTTCCTTCATTTACTCAAATTAGCGGATATACCTCAAATAGTGTTTAGTATATGTAAAGAACAGGAGAAACATTGCACATAAATCCTTCGTAGATTTGACTAATTTCCTATGATGAATCATCAAGTCATTGAACTGGATGTATACTGTCAATAATATGAAATGAAGTATTAGAAATTTATGACAACAGATTTTCACTATGAAAGAGTTGTTGTCTTATGTTAAAATGAATCCGGAAGTCAGTGGAATTAATAGATATTGTATATGTGACTCTATTTGCTATAACTCTGCACATCCTTAATCATTCATCAGGAGTTCCGAGCATAATATGAGAGGGAAGGGAGGTAGCAGCGGAAACAGGAAGTCCGTTTTTGAATGCATTGTTAAATTTTTCCAAGGATCTCTGTTTCTGATGTGCGATTCATCCGTTTGTTAATTAATAATGAAATTCTGTTCTTCACATCTTTGACACACATATCTGACAGGCCAAATCTAAAATTAAGTTTTTATCTCTAAGAGTAAATATTTAATCAAATCGCGTCATCATTTTTTTTCCAGTATATTTATGAAGATGCTATGGATTTAATTGCTAAGTTACCAACCATCGCTTCTATTATTTATCGAAATCTATATCGTAAAGGTACACCTGTTGGTAGTCTTGATGTTAGCAAAGATTGGTCGTGGAATTTTGCAACTATGTTAGGTTATGATAATAAACAATTCATTGAATTACTTCGACTTTATTTAACTATTCATAGGTAAACATAATTAAGATTTAGAACAAAAATAGAAACAGAAACGAAAGGGTTACTTAAAATTTTCTTTTTATCCAGTGATCATGAAGGTGGTAATGTTAGTGCACATACAAGTCATCTTGTAGGCAGTGCACTTTCCGATCCATATTTATCATTTGCTGCCGCTATGAATGGTCTTGCTGGTCCACTTCATGGTCTTGCTAATCAAGAAGTATTAATATGGATTTCAAAATTAGTTGAAAAATTAGGTGAAACACCGACTGATGATCAAATCAAACAATATGTTAAAGATACATTGAAGACAAGTGTTGTTCCAGGCTATGGTCATGCTGTTTTACGTAAAACTGACCCTCGTTATACATGTCAACGTGATTTTGCTCTTAAGCATTTACCGAAGGATAACATGGTTAGAATTGTATCGCAACTTTATACAGTCGTACCAGCAATCCTTGGTGAACTTGGCAAAGTTAAAAATCCATGGCCCAACGTAGATGCACATTCTGGTGTTCTTCTTCAAGTAAATACAATATTAATTTAAGTACATGAATTACTAAAGTATTTGCGAATTGTCTTCTAGCATTATGGTTTGACAGAAATGAATTTTTATACTGTTTTATTTGGTGTTTCAAGAGCACTTGGCGTACTTGCACAAATGATCTGGTCACGAGCATTAGGTTTTCCTTTGGAACGGCCAAAATCATTATCCACTGATGGCCTCATTGCTGCAGTAGCTGGACCAAAAAAGTCCGATACTGGTACAGGCCAAAAAGCTTAAATGTATTCGATTGAATCTCAATGATAGATCCCACATATGCATGGTGTCACTTAGATACCCAATAGATATTTTATTTATTTATTTATTTTTTATGTTTGTATCTGTTTCTTTTCTTTCCTAAACCTACTTTGATGATAGGTGTTGTATCGTGACAAAGTAATTTCATTGGTGTTGTATTATAATTATTTCAGAAGAAATAAAGAAACAGAAAAAAAACTGAATTCATTGAAATATTTTTTGTTTTGTGTAGAATCAATCTGTGAGTTTACTTGTTTCTTTTTCGAATGAGAAACTACAAAGAAGGAACTTTCATGTTAGACTAATTCTTTTACTGCTCATGAAATCAATATTTACTTTGGATTCTTTTTTTTGTTAGCAATTTCAATGTTTATCTTGAGGTTTACTGACGACAGCACGAACTCTGTTTTCCTCTTTGTCACTACTGGAAGGAGACTGAACAAATAGATTTATTAGCTGTGGTGTTGAACATACTTAACAGTCATGCCCTATACACATGGGAATAATAGCTGTCACACAGAATTACTGAATTATAAATGACGTAAACGACAATAGTTTTTCTTCGCTTGGTTCATTGAAGGACTATGCACAAGCGCAATCATCGCTCTCGAGTTATACAAGAACTTTGTGCGACCACATGAAAATGCTATTTCAATAAAATTACATCAAGACGAACATTGTTGAATAACGTTGATTCAATATAATACTACTTATTGACTAGTGAAGAAGGTCGATAGTATGATCCGTACTGATAGAAAAATGAGACAGAAGCTGAAAGAAACAGCACTTTGTTTCATAGATTTGTTAAGGAAATCTCCAGAGATTTTCAGTCTTACATCATGACATAACAGGAAGATATTTTTCAAGCAATGCTTAATGAATATTTCATTCAGTAGCCAAAAATCGTCGATTGACCTTCAGTCTAGACTATATTGTATTCTTAAGTTTCTCTTCATTCACACCCGTATGAAAGATTATTACTTGTTTCTTATGACGTCGACCTTGGTTTTTATAAATGTAATGAGAAACTAGAATTTATAGCTCGATTGAGATTTAATTATTTCCACCGCTCTCATACTTTCTACTTCTTCTCGGAAGATTTTTTTGCTAAAAGGAGACAGCAAATCGACACTACATCAAGTGTAGGAAATAATGTTTGTTTCAATCTTTGTTTAGGTATAGCCTGTAATTTGTACGTGAACCTAGATTAAAGTTGAGAATAGAAACGTGTTGTAGTGTAGATTGCATCGTACAAAATTCTACTTGCTCATTGGCATGGGGTGTAGAAATTCTTCAATCGAAAACTTAACCAGTCTAAAGGGTTATTTAAAATCGATACACGCTTTTCGCTCATGAGAAGATAAAAAATCTAATCAACACGAGCTAAGACTTGAAAATGTGAATTGCTATGTATAATACGTATTGAAAATGATGGTATGGGTGTGGGTGAAATTATTCTTTATTTAAACAGTTGTGATAGAACTCATTGATTCAGTATCGGAAGGAGACGAAGGTAGGTCAATTATTGTTTCATACGATTCTTCATTTTCATCAACAGTTGAAGCAATCACAGAAAACACTCAATTATAAATAATAACTATTCTGCTTTTCGCTGACACATGACACTTAATATAATGGATAATGACAATGATGCATTACTACTTAAAGAAATAGGAGAACAGATGAAATAACTCAACCATTACTTCGAACCTCCTTAAATAAAACTGATTCTTCTAGTGAAGATGAACAAACTTATCATTTTCGTTCATTTTTATCCTTTGCGACTAACTTTTCTTAATTGATATATGCTGAAAAACTGCAATAGAAAATAGGATGAAAACTTCGAGATCTTATTTAATTTTTTGTTCGACTGGTGATCCAAACGAAACACAATGCAAATATGATGCTTCCTCTACATATGATAGTAAAAAACACAAATTTCAAAGATGTTATCAGTATAGGTCCAATATTCAATACAGCTCAATCAAAAACAGAATCCTCGTCATGGAACGACTAGATGAAGTTAAATTTTTCCTGAATGCATTAATTATTGTTGGAACAATCATCATCATTTTGGTGAACGAATTTTTGTAGTTGTCATCAGTTAAAACTAGCACTTTAGCAATGGATTCAACAACGCCAAGGATAGATCGTTTGAAGGATGTGAGCATGACTGTGAGGATAAAACCATTCTCATTATTCACAAAAGAAAAATTGCTCTGGAAAAGATCAATCTATCTTTTAAGTTCAGTTTTGATTCCCTGTGAAATATTTCGTAATTGACCTTGAATGAGATGTTTACAGAGTATTTGACATTTTAATAAGTATCAATCATGAGGTATTTCATCCCTATTCAGATGTGAAATCTATTTATATGATGTTTTTCTCTTTTATCGGATGATTGTATGAAAATTCAACTGATAAAATCGATACATTTAGTTGGCATGAGTTCAACATAAATGGAAGGTGTGGTAAGTAATCTTTAGACTGTGTTCGTTGTATTTAGCAACTTCTATGGATAACAAAATCAATCCGCTCGATTCTCCCTTTACTATATATGTACGTCATCCAATAGAATAAAGCACGAGAAAACAAAAACTATGTACTTCGTTCTTTGCTTTTCTTGTGGTATTTCTAATATCATATCATAGTACAACAGACGGAAGGACAAGAAAATATATGTCACACGACTACAGATCAGTACACACTGATTACATTATGCGCAAAATCAAATAGCGCAGTTCTGTTAGTAGAGCATCATAACAAAGTCTATCTTCCTCGTGTCTCTCTGTTCTGCTATCGATAGCAATATATAAATACTGTCGATCTGCTCAGTTGTCTCAGAAAAAAAATTTTTATTACAAAGTTGTTTCTTGAAAGAAAACTAACCAGGATATATTTAAACTCATAATCTCTATTATGAAATCGGTAGATATTTATTCGAATTGATTGATTTATGTTTTATTCATACATATTTCTATTCAATAGCCGAACTTTGCCTGCTTCTTTGACGTTGACGGTGTCATTACAAAAGGTCCGAATTTCATCACAGTTGCTAAACAAGCAATTCAAACATTGTTACAACTCAATGTACCAGTTGTATTTGTTACAAATACATGCATGCTAGAAACAGAGAAAGCTAAACAATTATCAGCTGTACTTGGAGTAACTGTAAGTTGATTTTTCATTCGATTTCTTATGAAAATAATTTTATCGTTGAATATAGATTCGTCCGGAACAAGTTGTTCTTGCTCAAACACCAATGCGTTCATTAACTGATTTTCATAATAAACATGTTCTTGTGTCTGGACAAGGTCAAGTGGAAGAGATCGCTCGAATGTAAATATTTTTCTTTGATAAATCCTTTCGTATTCTCATGTAGTTTTCATTTGACTAGGATCGGTTTTAAAAGTGTAACAACAATTGAAAAAGTGTGTGAAGCATTTCCCGAATTGGACATGGTTAATCATATGAATCGCGTTCGATTGGTGAGTCAAAAAACAAACAATCATTTGATGTTTATTAATATTCATGGTGAATATTTTTTCAGAGTGAAATGATTCGTACTCAAGGTCTTGTTCATGACGAGAATTTCCGTCCAGTTGATGGTAGGTATTTGAGCGTTTTTTGTTTTGTTTATCTCAATGTACTCATCTATGTTCTTTTAGCTATTGTTTTACTCGGCGAACCCGTTCTATGGGAGCAATCATTACAAGTTATTATTGATCTTCTCTTGACCGATGGTAATCCAGCTGTAGTACCAGATGACTCAAACACTCAACGTAATCATATACCTATCATTGCTTGTAACAGAGATCTTGTATTCAAAGCAGCTGC
>OENT01001342.1:0-15454 GCA_900239685.1 Rotaria macrura | reverse complement strand
TTAGTGGTTATCGTTTGTTTCCAGAGTCGGAACTTTTAAGTGCAACACTATGTGAATCAATATTAGTATGCACTGGTGTATATGAACCAAGTAAACACAAGATTGATGGCAAAAATCCATGGAAAGTACCAACCACGATCAAGGCTGACGTTTTTGAAGCTGTCAAATATGTTATTTTAAAAGAGTACTTGGCGATGGATTGTCAATAATTCGATACTTTCTTTTGATGTTTGTATTAATCTATTGTATTTTTCCTTAATGTATATAATCTAATTGTCAGATAATGATTTTATTGTACTACCATGGATATTTTGTGATATTCTTTTTAAAATAAAAGTGTTAAAAATTTTATTCAAGTGTATTATAATTTATTGTTCGTGGTACATCAAGAGCGCATAGGTATTGTCTGTGCATAATTCATTAACTGCAACCCTAACCGTTAAATGTTGATTGTAGTGTTTTTCCTGATTTTCAAAAACATTGTTGATCATATATAGCTTTCGAAGTCTCATAAAAAGTGCTAAAAAAAGTATCTTACCTTTTTGAAATTCAATGATATAACTCTTAACTGATCGGTTTCTTAATCAGTTCTGACGAAATTATTCAGTCCAGTCATCGTTCTCGTCTCATAGATGGCTCTACATGGGTCTTTATAGTAAAAGGATGAATATCAAAATAACTTCCATGAGACTATGAAGATACGTTGATATAGAGTAGTCAAACCCAGACCAATACCTTCAGATAATGTAGATAGTACTTATTCGTCGAATACCATTTGTCGTATACCGGTTTTATTTCATTGAATCGTGTATCTTTTAAAGTATCTCACATGCAACTTAAACCATAAGCATATTTCGCTACAATGAAAAGTCCTCACTGATCGTGAAAAAATCCCTGAATCTGAAAAACTTATGTCATTCTTAGTGATTCATGTAATAACTAATTAAAATATCGCTGATCGTTTAAAAAATCTGCGGATTGTTGTTAACGGAGAGAAATGGATGTGTCGCATTGATTCTAAAAATCTTTTAGTTGGTCTTCTAACAGATGACTGCATAGAAATCGGTGAACTTGGATAAAGCCTATACACAGAAAAAGAAAAGCGTTGGTTATAGTGATCACAAAGCCCTAGTGGTGCTTCTTGGCCAAAAGCGACTCACCAAGGAAAATTCATGAGTAGTTGATGAAAGATTCTTGAAGAATACTAAAGAATTTCAATGCTGAATTTATTTTCCATTAGATCGAGGCATGCATTACGCAGACAATTGAACTCTAGCCTTTTGATAAGATAAGATTTATTTACAAATTGTGAAGGTTGCTGAAGAAATACGGCATTTGTTATGATGAGAATTTCTGTATTTACTAAATCATCTCTTAACAACAAGAAAATATCGATCGAGTCATGGAAATGTCTCTAGAAAATCCGGATAATTCGTGTGGAATTCTCTTACTTGTATCCGCTTTGTCTGTCATATTGAGTACCACATAAAGGTATCAGTACACAGAAGACTACATTCAAGCATTGGTTACTGACAATATTCATTATAACTGCATATTCAATTAGCTGATCTAGCAAGTTTTGTAAATAGTTAGTATTATAGCAGAGTTCTTGAAATTACACTAGCTTTTGAATCATTAGCAAATAAAAAGTCAATCGTCCGACTATTTTCTCTGTTGTATACGAGAATGACTTCAACTACTATAGCAGATAGAATTAAGAATGCTCTGGTCAATTTGAATATCGAGGCCAATGATTAAGATTGACAAAACTATCTTATAGAAGGTAGGGTAACCAACAAATACAAAACAGTGCAAGCACTCGATGGAGAATTATGGCTATCATGTACACGTGAAACTAAGTCAAATAATTTAGTTAGATTTCACGATGAACATTTTGCAAATAGTATACTACATAATGGTGAAAGTTTTCGAATATGCTCTTCGGAGTCTGAAGACAAACGTTTCTCAGCTATTACCAACAATAATTTAAAAATGAAATGTTTAGACAAAATCGCTGACTGTATCATAGCCGGTATCAAACAAATGCAGAATTTAAAAATGAATTTTCACTTCAAACTAAAGTCAAAAATGTTTTCAAAGGTCTGTCAGCTGAAAGAAAAAATAAATATATTCAGTATTATAATTTGATCATTAAAACCGTTTCCGTTATTGAGCACGATGAAAAGAAGAAAGTATCATCGCACAATGATTTATCACCGTCAATTATTTACGATAGGAATGTGAAAATAATCGTTGTTGATTACTAATGCTCAGAGCAAAAACATCCTTATAATGATTTGGGACATTTATCTGTCTGTTTATCATCATCATTGAAAGAAGATCAAGTATTTCTTAACAGTTACAATAAACATATGAAGCTTTTTTCCATTGATCAAGGTTACATATGGATTCTTAATAAAACTGTCATCAGTGTCTTAAAATTAATTTTGAATCCTAATCCAGCATCAAAGATGAAGAGTTGACTAAAAAATGTCGAACCAATCTGCAAGATACTTTCAGGTAGTTTCTAACTAATTATCTATTTGATAGATCAACTATATGAATTACTCTCACAATTAGTTGTTAAAATATTTAAAAACTTGTATGTGCATATGAAGTAGCTACACGATCTATTTCAGGTATAGTTGTCACGAAAACTTGATTCATTCCACTCAAAACCGCTGTCTTCGATTTGCTTTTCAGTCGTTTGCGATATCAGACGTTACCGGTTTGTGTACAGTTAAATTTATACAAGCGATTAAGAACGATGGTCTCTTTAATGTCAACGAAATCTCGATCTATCGTGATAAATTTTACTAGATTATCAGAAAGAAACACCGAGAAAATTGATCTACCCTACCTTCAATCATGTGCTTATTTACTTTTTAATGATACAACGCAACATTATGCAAATAGAAAAATGATCATACAGTAATCAAAAAAAATTATTAATTGATAGCTTAATTCACAAATTACTAGAAGTTTTCGTTACTCGTAACCCTACGCTTGTCGTGGCTGTTGTTCGTGCACTGAATATTTATTCCCAAAAAAGATTCTTTGCGATAAATATGTTTATGGAGAACGAACATCAGTCAGATGTTCAACTACAAGTTAATTTACTCCAACATAATACTTTTTAGTTACTGAAGCAACTATGACACCTAACAATTAAGGGATGTCTTTCAGTTATTCAAATTGTTAGGTATGTAAACAAAAAGGACTTTTTAATGATTGAGTATTCAAAATTTCATCTCCTGTCATTTCTTTTAGGGTGGAATGAAGAAGCCATGCATGATCCATTGGACAAGAACAATACCGATGAACAAGTACATGAACTGTTACAAGTTGAACAGGCATCTATGTATGTTGTCAAAAGTTACAAATGCGATTGCAGGAAGGGATTTGAAGAAAACTTTTATAATACTATCCGTAGGTTTGCATACGCATATAGCAGTTGTCAGTGAAAAGATCACAATATTACACTTATCGTTAATTGTGCCTAAAAGATTCAAAATCAGCTTTTTCATTGTTCATATTCACATTCTGCTATATCTTACTTTTTTAAGGCCAATGCACAACCAAGTGCAATCGAGTACAGGTGGTGGATTTGCTTCGAATGATTAGCAGATCATGAGTGATGACTCTACTAGTAGTAAGTGAATTAAAGCAATGGCACGACTGTACCCTTTCCCCTGATAAGTCTTAACTTACCTATTTTCTACTTAAATGAAAGCTGCATCCCCGCCGTTCCATCAATCATGATCGAAGCTGTTTGTACAATAATACAGGAGGAAGAAAGTCAATTAAAGAACGTTTCCAAACTTCTAAATGTTGAAGATGTTGTCAATCAGTCTACGGACGACTAATTTGATAGTCACCAAAGATATCTGTAAAACGTGCGCAATCCCTGTCTATTGGTTTTCATATGTTTTAATGTTACATATTCTCGAAAAATGGGAAAAAATATAAAATCTATCCGATCTACATATTGCTATTCATCGTATCACAGACTTATAAACTATAGGTCTATAAAGCCCAAGCAATCGAGCTAGAGGAATTAACTTCATTTTCTGAGTATTTTATACTAGGCTAATTTTGGATTGATTCTTGGTCTGGAGCAATACTCGAGATCGCTTAATGATAGCGTGAGAACGCCCTTGGAACGCTTCTATGAAATAGTCGTCTATATTAGAAACTGCTAGATCGCACACCCTAATCACATTTAATTTTTAGAATAATTATTACTTACTCGGATGAAATAGCCACCGAGAAGCCTGAAGAAGAATCATCACTAATCATTGGGCATTCGCATCTATCTATAATGGAAAAGAATTTTACGAGAAATATCATTCTTATTAATTGTGTATCATTAAAATGGATCGAATTCAATTGTAAATTGAAAATTTTGCGCTACAGCGATATTTACCGGTAGTTTCTTTTCGTAGAATCATGGGAAATTTAATTGACACATTTATTCAAAATACCAAGAGAGTGAAATGAAAATATCATGCTTGGAAAAACTTGTTCAAAGCAAATACTGAGTGCTCCCTGTTCTACTCAAATCAATACTATGATAATGAAGTTTGAATTGTTTTTCTAGTTTGCTTCAACAATTATTTTGTGTTAATAAAACTAAGGCAGTCAAAATGAGATTATATCGAATTTTAAATCTACGGAACTGCATTTAGTTTTTGTAAAAGGTCATTTTAGATATTATACTTCAATTCTTGTAAAGAGATGCTATCTAATTTATTATTATCGGTGCAAGTCAAAGATTCGATTACTCGTATCAAAAATTAGTTGGAAGAACGTGAACCAGAAAGAGTTCAGATCTTTTAAAATTTTTGCACAAATCTCAACCAGATATTTATTTTTCAATTTTTTTCTTCCATTCCGACATATATATTTAAATAACACAGGCATCGAGCAACTCATTACAAAATGGGATGAAAAAATTTTCAGAGTAAAACATTTTATAATCGATCAACAAAAAATCTAATTTTTTAATCCCTCACATGCAGAAAAAACACCAATAGTTGGCCTCACTAGATATTGATAATAGTCATTGCAGAAATGAAATGTGAATGTTGTAAGTGGTTTTCTGCTAACCGACACTCATTTATATTTGTGCTCTCGTTCTGCTTGATAATCGAAGGAATTGAAACACGGATCCTATTTGTACTATATACTAACTGTTGAATGTAATTTTCAAGAACCGGCTATTGTCATGATTTCGATCATAAGCCTGGTCTAATTGACTGTTGAGCATAATGCTTATCGCGTTTCTTCTATTTGACAATTTGGTTGGTGTCTTGAATCAGACTGATCGCTAATATTGCTTCTTTTCAGTCTCTTTTTTTCTAACTGAAAAAAACAATAAAAACTATTCTTATATATGCCCTTGGCTCTCAGTACTAACTAGCGAATCGATCTATCAACAAGATATGAATAGTTATCAGATTCCTGCACTGTTCCCCTAGCATAATTAGTCGTTTCAACATTGATGCCCATTATGCAATCCATTGCTAAACGTCAATCAACAAGTTCAAATTAATGCAATCGTAACCTAATTTGAATGTACTCAAATAGATCATACAAGTTAACTGACAGGAAGCGGTGAAAGTTCGTATGATGAACCATTTTCTTGAAAGTTAAACTTAATACAAATCGTCTGTAAGTGAACTAGAAGGAGATCAACATTGGAAAAAAACTGTTGAATGAATCATGGACACAGAAGCATTTTTAAAACGTTCTAATAAAAATTGTTTAAGTCTATACACCTACAATCAAGTTCATCGAAAATTTAAGGAGTTTTCGGCGAAAAAGGAAGAAATCAAATAATTAGCATTAGTCGAATGATCATGTTAAGAGTGTAAAGAAATAGACAGTCGACGACATTTTAACCATTGTTATCTCAAATGCTTGAGATAGCAATCAATTCTATGAGTTGGATTTTCAACAAGTTTTTTTGCAAGTACATTTAATATGAATCTGTTGTGACGAATATAAAAATATTACTTGGCCTAGTCGGTACGAATTAGTATGAATTCAATCAAATAATTCAAAAGCATACATCGATAGAAAGCGACCATTTCTGGATGATGATAGCTGTATTTATTTAAAATACAATCATCAAACTCGATCGAATTCATTGAATGGAAGGCTTAGAAAAGAAAAGAATTAATCCAACCTGAAATTTATTATATTCCTCTCTTTATGTAATAAAATGATTCAGACTAATGTGAATTACAATAGAAAATCGTGAAATTAGTTTAATCTGGAAGTCTTCATAATCATTTTTTCAGATTGATTTTTAATTATCATCATCTGAACGGTCAAACAACAATTTTGTTTAGAAATCATTGATGAGAATGCGCCGTAAGGCATGAAAATTAGATTTCCTAAAAGAAACTCACGTATTGGACGTTATCATTCAGAAATAAATTCTTGCAAATCGCATACTATGATGAAAAGCTAAAGGTAGAACTTGTTCAAGTCGCAACTAAATTATATTTAATTCAACACGGATAGATACTACGAGGAAACAATTCAGTTTGATTAGCACAAAATGTTTTACTTCACATGATTGTTCTTTTCTTAGTTCGTTACTCTTCAATGATACTGCTAGTTGCCTGTAGTTCCGAAAAAACTTTTTCTAGTGTCCAGTAGCGTCTTTCTGACACCTTTAAAATAATCAACCGCGTAAGATTTCTGTTTGAAATAATTTAATTCTTTTGTTCTTTTCTATTGATGGTTGTAGCTTATGTTGATAGGTCGATATTAGATTTAGAACGGTCTTCTCATCTAATTATTGTATTACGATAGTTAGACGCATCGATATTTGCTCTTATTTGTGAACCTATTGTATTGATGATAGTCCGAGGGATGTGAACATTCTCTGTTGCTGAGCTAGAAATAGATTGTTGATTTGAATCTGAAATTTAAAAAAAAATGGAACGCTTCACTTGTCGAACGATGATAGTACTGAATGACATCTATCAATGTGGATCTGACTCAACTAATTATTTTATTACGCGTTCGTAGTGTGACTCATGTTTTCTCTCTATTCTAATGATAGAGATGTATGTCTAAACATAGCGCTATTCAACTTCAATTCAAAGTGTTCAGTTGTCAAAAAAATTTCATTAAGGACCTACTCACATGGAATATATTTTCGTGAATTCATTCCATTATAGAAACAAAGTCTTCTTGGCTGAGGAGTACAATCATTATTGTTATATTCTATTTTAATTTCACGAAACTTAAACGCAACAGCACATGTGTTTATGATACGCTTTCTTATGATTTCGCAATTCAACATAGACGGATGAAAATGAAATTCTAAGAGTGAGAAATAAATTCGTCAAAATCCGTTCTAAGAATCGTAACGTAATAAGGAAAATTTACTTTTTGAAAAATTACTACCAGCTTATGGATGACTTTTTTTTCAAATTTGTTTTAGAATCCAACGAGTCATAAACAATTTCAGAAAGAGAAAATGGGTTGTTCTTGATCTGTAATATGAAGGTATTAATACATAGTCACATGACATGAAAGTTTTGCTATCGATCGAGACGAATTTCAAAAATTCTTAAGTGATTTTCAATCTCAATTTTTGATATGCTATAAATTTTTCAGATTCTCATGAGGAAAATTTAGCAAATACTGAAAAGAATATTTTAAATGTGAACGAAAAATTCATGTGTTAGATCCTTAGAAAAAGAATCGATCTCACTTAATACATAACTTGATGGTGATTGCTCAAGTGAAAAAGTAACTCAATATCGAATAAATATCGATTTGAAACAATGTGATAAACAAACAAAAAGTTAAACTTTGAACTTCCTCGTGATAAAGATTGCGCAACACGAGAGAACATAAATCCTCTCAATTGTTTATTCATTCTGATAAAGATTGACAAATATTATAATTCAAAGTGAAGCAGTCTGAGTTAATCCCTTTGTTCGATATATTCACTTGGATTTTATTTCCAAAGAACTAGTGCGAGAAAACAGATACTAAACGGGGAAGAATATGACAAGGAAAGAAATTGATCGATAGCATAAAGTTCAAACACCATGTATATTGATAATCTATGAGAAAAAGCTCGATTTTTATAGAAAAAGATAGTGTTCTAAAAAGCAAGATACTCATGAGTTTTCGAGCTTCAAATATGAAACTATCTTCTGTTGAATTGAAATCATTTCTATTATTGCCATCATTGAGAGATGATGTTTGGATTGATATCGCATGACGATGTGTATTGAATTGTGAACAATTCCTAAAATTTTCTGGCTTTCTCTTGGCTTGATACTGGAAAAACTGAGTGGATGAAGTTTTATCTTTCAATGAAGAATTTTATGGAAGATACAAGTCTATCATTTCATCATAATGAAATGATGTCATATTAGTAAAATCTTTTCTTTAAACATCTACGTCAACATACGTTTGTGTGTGACATTGAAGTACATATAAGATTATCCGAGTTCAATTGGTTTGGAAAGAATAATTATAAATTTGAATTGAAAAAGTTATTTTTGATAAATTGACATTCAGAATCTGTTAGATAATAATTGTACGGTTCACAATGAATTTCTGTTCTCCAAATGATTTCTTTGAATTAATAATAATTTCGAATATATGTTGAATTCGAAGAGTCACAGGAGTAAACCCTCTGTATCAATTTCACAAGTAAAATCACAGTAAATTGAACGCATCTTCCAGAGTGCATCTTTGTGATTGCTTTCTTTATAACAATGACTTCGAGCTAAAACTAGATTAGATTCATTCACTCGTTGCAGATTTTTAAGTGCAAGTACAGCAGAACTATTTAGGTTGGAAAACTACTAGCTGTAATTGGCAGGGAACAGAGTTGCTCATTTTTATGATTTCTATCGATAAATCTCGAATACATGAGAACACGTATGAATACAAATAACAACGAGCTCTATTCTCGTCCGGCACCACTTGAGACTATCGGATTTCTCCGAAATGCGTCTTATCTGAAAATTCTGACTTTCATTACATGCGTTTTTTTATCAATAGATGTTGTTTATTCACAGAATCAATTGATTCGTACAATTATCACGAATCAGGAGATTTGTTCTTCTATCTCTAATATGTAATTCAGATCTTTATATCACTCGAACCACAAGATTTCAAGGATCGAAGTTTCCAACAATTTGAATTTGAATTCATTTTCAAGGAGTCATAAACATTCAAGATTTCATGTTTTGATTCGAAAGTTCTCTATTCTGCACAGCTCATGGATTGCGCATAAAAATCTCCCATGTAATTCATTCAAACATTGTTGAGATAAACTCCTGATTGGAATTATTTTATTGAGAATACTCCTCTTTGGTATTATGGGTAGAATTTTCACAGAATATCGTAGTTCTTTCGGCATTCCTTGAATTAGTTAAGTGAAAGCGAAAGATATCGCTAACGTCATTTCTGTTAAAGTCGTATCTATCAAGTTATGAGTTATAAGGCTTAAATTGAGAAAAATCCTTTGTACTCATCTTAGACTATAACTTGAATCGATCAACTCGTTCTACTAAGTGTTTCTGGTTTCAGATCTCGAAATGCTCATATCTTTTACAATTATCTTAGATTTTGGTGAACAAACAAACTGATTTAATCAGTTGACATGTTAGATCGTTTTCATCAATCAAACGTGTTCTTTTAATTATTTTCTTTTCCCACATGAATATTTTAAAAAGCAACATGAAATTCCCACACGAGAAGAGTCTATCTGCACAATCCACTATCTAGTGTGCCATTAGAAGAAGAAATCTGTATGGAACTGAATAAATGAAAACATGATTGTAAAAACAGAGATGCGTACTTGAATGTCTCTGGTTAAACCCATTATGCCATATCTTTATAGTAATGTATAATTCGTAGAAAAAAAACTCGGGAAATCTCAAGAAATTTTTTTCTCCGCTTGGAAATGCTTCAGAAAAAACTGTATTTATGTGTACAAACATTTACGATTGATCAATAAATACATCATAGCGAAAATAATCTACCGTGTATTTGACATTTTGAAAGATACTTCATATTCATTCTTATTCTAACGGAATTCGAAAATAAATTTTACATTTTTTATCTTGATTTTAATTTTGCTTTTATATCATCCATAGAAAAGTTTCTAATAAGCATAGTATTGATTCTAGTTAGCTTTCGTAATTCATCTGTAGGCAAACATAAATCAAACGCTCGTGCTAACTCATCAAAAATAATTGATGCGAAAAACAGCAATTGAGATTCGACTGCTATTTTTCAAAAATAATCATCGGAGAATTAAAGACTCGAAGGATATTTATTCGAGTTTCTATAATGTCAGAAAGACTAATGAAGTAAAATATTGTTGCATTATACANTAGTGATAATTCATTGTTGGTAACATTTGCCAAAGAAGACTGAAATATTCTCAAGAGTATGAACTGTATGAACAGTGATCATGAGACATCTTTTCAGCCATCTGGAGCATAGCTATTGCTTCAAGTAACAAAACCGCGGTGCGAAGTTGATAGATTTATTTACATTCTCGATACTGTAGAGGATTCGCTACAGCTATTCCACATATAACTTTATCCAGAAATTCAATTTTTTGAATATTTAAACGAAAACTTACTAGTTTATACAGAACCTGAGCTCATCTCAGCTGCTTTATCGATAAACTTTTTAATATCAATCATCGGCCATGCCATGAAATATATTTGACAAACAAGCATGACACTATTTGTAATAGGCAAGTTTCAAATTGATTCAGTGTTAGATTTTTCAAGAAAAGATATCGCTGATTGAAAAACTTTATAAGTTCGAACAAAAAGTAAATTTAGGATCAAATGAATATTAAACATGATATAAATTCAAAAACTGAAGAACACAGTATGTACATACTTGACAGCGTATCAAAACATAGCCCACCTACCAGCAATGGCACTTGAGCAATTAGAAATAGAAGACGTATATAAACAATGATAAGAAGACATTAAAAAAAACTCTGAATCAATATATTTAATATTTCATCGTTCGTATTAAAAAACCTACCAATAGAGTATATTAGTTTAATCTCCATAATGTTCAATGTAGGCATGCTAATTGAGAAATTTTTACAAGCAGGGAAAGTAGCCAAGGTCATTTGTCTGTCAAAAACATATTATCTGCCCCACCGACTAACTGCATTCTCTGTCTCCATTACCGATCTTAAACAAGCTCTGCTGGAAGAAAGCATGCATAGAAAGAAGAAGTATATATTGATGAACAATCCGGCCTCAGCCCATCTAGACGTTTACAAACTCAAGAATTCTTACAATTTGCGAAGATATACGTCTAACGGTAATAGCACTCAATCATCTCGTGCTCTGAATGTTTGTAGATTTCAGGATAGCATTTGATAAAACTTAGTAACCTGTTCTAATAGCATACCTTACGGACGTAGGAATGTGCATAAATCGTATACGTTTTGTATAACGAAGGCTAATAAGGTGTTCAAAAAATATACAATACGGTAAAACTCTGTCGAAAAACCGTATATTCATTGAGGTAACCCTCAAGATTCAGTATTATCAACAAGATTATTTAGATTACATTTACAATTCCTAATCTAAATACTGGCGTAAGTCAAAATTCTCTTCTTTACCGGTGTCATGACTATTTTAATAAAAAAGATCCATTTGGAAAAGATCTTCATATAATATAATGTTCTAGGAAGAACAAGCGAAAATAGATATACTAGTATTAGACAAATAGTCGAATGATATTTCAATGCTAGTCAATGAAAACGCAACGAAACCTATATGCTATTCCACAGTGCGGTAGTTCGAACATATTCAAATACAGCTTTTGAAAATAAAATGGTCGAGTTTGTATCTATCTTTAATATTGCAAGCTGCGAAAACTACATCAGAATTTTTCTTGAGGAGAAATTAACATCGGACGATTTTCATTTCTTATCTGCACGTATTCACAGTTCATATGTTTTTCATAGGAAAAAACAAAAAGGAGACATGGAAGATTTGTACTATACAGTTCTTAGAACTGTTTATTGATTATGAAGATGGGATGACAGCAGTAGTCTAAAATGAGCTAGAGAGAAAATATGAACCGACTATGTCTACAATTATTGGAAAATTTCAAGAATCGCTTAGACAAATTCACTAAAGATGCTATATTCAATGAAACCAATGAAGCATAAATGATCCTAATTAGTTTCGATCATTTTTTGTCATACTCGTAAAGTACGGATGGGTTTAGAAGCTACAATAAATTTCATGAAAGATTAACAAGATGTGCTTGACATATGTGCGTAGATTTACTCTATTACCTCAATACACATGACAAAAATAGCAATTAGAATCAAACTTCAACGTAGGATATAGAAAACGTTATCTGTAAGTACTTACTACACCACATGAAACTATCTGATATAAAAAACATTCGTAGAATTTTACATTAGATGTTAACTCGATATCATAGATGTCCATCGCGGTTGAAGGTCTGCCGCGACCGCGCTGCGATGGTTTTCCAAAAGTTGACACCGCCGCGGCACTATGAAAAACGGAAGCTACCGCGGCACTATGTAAAAACGTAGGCTTAATAACATTCTGGTCCCCAAAATAAGAAAATAAATATTATAAAATTTGCATTTAATAAAGTGTGAGACAAAACGTGAATCTATCAAAGCTGCAATTAGAGTTCAATTATTCAATCAATAATCAAAAAATATAAGGCAACAAATATTTTTTAAAATATTAATAATTAATATGTTCAATGTAAGATTAAAAGAGCGATAGAATTTAATCCTCCTATACCTAGAATAGAAAGAAATATCGATAGCCAAAAATAAACTATAGTTTCTATAGAGTATATCAAATAATAATTTAGTTTGGGGAACAATTGTTTGTATATTCCACCAATCATAAACAGTTAATATTTGAAAAAAGACCACTCGTTCTTCTCTANATGTCTACAGTAACTACCTCTGTTCTCTTTGTCTTTGTTTTCATTCTACCCATAGTCAATATGTATTATTTGTTCGTTTTTGTCTCCCAGTTACCTCGCATATACAATAGCACAAAATATGTCAAGGTTGAAAGATGGGGTAGAAAATAGGATTGAGTTCAGGTTCTTGTTATTGACAGTAATAGTTAATTTATTTTCTTTTTGATGTATCTGACACTAGGGTTCTTTTCAATTAATGAATACTTTGAACATTCCCTTATATATAGTCATACAAATACTAGTATAAAAACATAGGAATAAGTAATTTCTATCTATTTCGAGGATTTTTAATCACTTTTTTATTCTAGTTATTATTATAAAACTTAATAAAACGATACTTATTTTTCAAAAGAATCTTATCTGTATATGATACTATGCACAAGTATCATAATTGTTACAAAATTTAATAAAATTTAACAGTTTTTGATCATTTTCTATCGTCAATAATCAAAGCAGCAATATTAATCACATTCATTGAATTCGGTTTTCTTTGCTTTTAATTAACGAGAAAAACAAAGTACACACTTTTGATATCCACCACCATAGTAACGTGTTTAATTGTATGCATAGCAATTATCTAGTAGTATGAAACCTTAACCCTTTCTGGGCGGATGGTACCAAATGGACCCATTTTGAAATTGTTTTATCAAAAACTGCTTCAAACAAGTGTTGAATATCGTTGTGATATCACGATAATTAAGGGCACCAATGTCACAATTTATTCACCTTTCCTTCAAAATAAATGCACTGTGCTTTCTCAAAGCAGCATCATGAGAGCTGAGTACCATGGAGAATCCTCACAGTCAGAACTATCACTGTTTCGAATATCTAATAAAAGTCGATATTCGAAGCACCAGCTACAAAACTTTTGTTGATAGATTCTCAGTTTCCATCACTACTAATGACAGTGTTTCACTAATCAATTATATAAGAAAAAACAAGAAGGTTACCTTTCGGTCATATCCGGACGTAACGATACAAACATGTAAAAAAAATTAATCTTCTTTCTACCTGTAGGACTTTGATGGTTTATGCCTTTTCTTAATCCATACCATGAAAATAGAACAGAAATGATGTTTTTACCTTTTCTCTCGATGCCTCAACTTAGTTATCGCTAGAATACTGTGACATCTCACGGAAATATGCAACATTTTGCCTGTTTTCTAGAGATAAGACGTAGAATTTAGACAAGCTCTGAGAATTTTCGAAGTATCCCGCAGTGATTGTCAATAGTAATATATAATCTGGTTCGAAAACTCCCAGAGTTCTCTAAATTCAGAGTCTTGCCTCAAGAAAACATGCAAAATGTTGCATAGTTCCGTGATATTTCACAGTATTCTAGCGATAACTAAGTTGAGGTTTTGAGGGAAGAGTTAGAAACATAATCTTTGTTCTATTTTCATGGTATGAATTAAGAAAAAGGATAAACCATCAAACTCCTTTAGGTAGGAAAAAGTTCAATTTTTTGACATGTTTGTACCGTTACGGGCGGATGTGACCAAAAGGTAACATCAAGTCGTTTTGTGACTCACCATCTTTCAGAAATTGAATACCAGATTTTCGCTATCTACTCAGTGACTCAAGCCTAAATAGAATGGAGAAGATTTTTTTGCACTCGTTCTTCTAGTAGCCGGTAAGAAAGGGTTAAGTCATACGTCACAGTAAGATGTGAAATTCCAACAAGGAAATCCTTAAGATCGTAAAACTTGTCAAACGCTGAGGCTTAAACAACTCTATAAGAACTCATTGACGCAGACGTAATTAGAAGAAACAAGCATTGGATTGATATAAACAAAGTTTAATCAATGAAAAAAAGTATATTGTTTCATTCACTGTATGAAAAATTCTTAATGAAATTTACCAATGTTGAGTCGAACATAAGACAAATGGAATGCCTCTCGATTTAAAAACATATCGAAAATATAAGATGAGCAATAACTTAATATTGACTTGTCATTGAATCGCTAATCGCCATCCGAAACAACGTTGTTGCCGTTTTCATTGGTTCTTGGTTCGCAATGCAATGAATTGATGAGTGAACAGTGTGAGAGAAACATGGAATACCACATTGAATATCGATGATAGTTTATATCATCCATGGGAATCTAATAGGGAAGAGATTCTGACGAATGACTTCGTCGGGATTGAAGATTGATCTTAATTACGTAATAATCAAGTAGGAAAAGAACGAATCTGTAGCTATGAAATCAAAGTTAAATTACATTTGGATAGTCCTATTCAACATTCAAGTTTTCTCTGATCTCATGCAATCGGTTTTGTAAACGTGGTCAAGCTGATAAAATTATTTCGTTCAACATCGTTTTGCGGTATTCAATAAAAATGTCATCGACGATTGAGAGTATTCATCGGTAAAATAATAGTAGAATCTAAAACAATGTTGACCAGATAAAAGCCTCGCATCTCTGTCGAATTAGTAGGTTCG
>OENT01001341.1:0-47554 GCA_900239685.1 Rotaria macrura | reverse complement strand
GCGAGAACTCATGAGTACTCGTACGGTTTGAGTACTCAGTAGTGGTACTACTAGTGGAATCTGAGTAGAGAAGTACTACGTCTGAGTACTCACCATAGAATATCAGATGGTACACATGAGTACTACTATATGTTTTCTGTGTACTCTGGGAGGTTTTTATAAAATACTCATATAAAGCTTCTGTGATCGTAGGCTTTTGCTGCCACTATTTTTATTTTAGTATTAATTCAATCAAAAATTACATAAAACTTCGTGAAAAATATCAATTAACAGCACGAAATAAAACAACATAAAATCCGAGTGAAAAAAAACAAAGAAGACAATCAAATGAATGTACAGACGAACAATTTTGAAACGAAAGATGTATAAAAATTAATCACTTCATAAGACAAGCGAAAGAAGACAAAAGTATAAAATGCCTAAAACCTAAAGTGTAACATAGAATCAATCTAAAACAAAAAATAGATAACAATCAAATTTTTAGTTGAATTAATATCACAAATCTAAAATTTGTATAATATACAAGATGAATGATCTAGAATTAACAATAAAATTGTTAAAATTTTTGATTCCGTTCGTGGATTATTGTCTTTCGTACTGAATAGACTGTTATTTTTAGAAAGCCCATTAGATTTCTTCGAGAAGTTTTTAGGAAAGCGTATACGAACTGGAGAATGAATTTTCTACGTTTTCAAAATTAACGACTGATATTCAAGTTTCACTTTTCTACAGGGAATAAAATTGAATTCTTACTTCATAGAAAATGAAACCGTTTCCAAAATTTTGAAATCAAACGAGCGAATCGTAAAAATTTCAAAACAGTTTAATTTATTCAGATCGACTTTCTAGAATATAGAGTTTTAAAAAAAATTACAGTGTAGGGTAAATGATCAGGTTAGACGAAGTTCATCTCTTTATTTGACATCCATCACTCCATGTTTCATTAAGACCTCTACCATATTCAAATGAATCAAATCGAATCTGTTCTTAATACTATACGCGTATTTAGGCATGATTTTATCATTATTTTAGGATAAGAAATAAGCAATAAAACAGTCATAAATTTCTCACACGCAAGTGCATTATCGCTTTAGCGACTGCGTTTGTGAAACACGGTAGGCAGTACTACTTTGAGTACGCATCGTACTACAATAGATTTTGCTGAACATAAGAACTACGTCGAGTACTCATTTGAGTACACAGAAACTCATTATGTGTACAAATTCCTCGAAGTACTCGTATGAGTATTTCGAGTACTCACGCTTGCAAGTCGTACTCGCTTGATGAGTACATTCACTAGGGTGNTGATGTTATCTTGATGTTTGTTGTTTGCGCATTTGTTTGTTTCTCTTTCTAGTTTCCCTCCCTTTTTCTCTCTTATTGCTTTTAGCGCCTAAAATTGTTAATTCAGTTTAACATCATTATTCTCTCTTTTTCTTCCTCATCTACTCACTCTGTTTTTATACATCTCTCTTCATTGAGACACTCATACATTCCTTCTTCTGATATCTTCCACTCGCCATTCGAGCGTTTCTGATATCTACTTCGAATATTTCTCTCTCTCTTGTAACTCTTGTCAATTACTCGCTTGCCTCGTTCTCCATCTCTCATCGTTTCCGTTCACATCAAATATATTATCGGATACATATCCGACCTTAATTTTACTTTATCTCATCTATTGTATTCTACGTCACAATCCATTATTGTGGCACCCGGCATTTTTAATAGTTGCGCCTCTCAAACAACTAACGACGCAACAGGGGGGCCTTGAATCAAGATAACATATATTTGACAATAACTACTGTATTTCCAAAAGGGACTGAATTAATCAATCGAATCACCTTTGAAATAACCAGTGTCACTCACTAAAAGCAAATGAGTAATTTATAGGCTTGGATAAACTGAATTTTCTGTGCGCAGTCGCTTGAGAGTCCAACCAGCGTATAATACTGAAGGGTATCCTAATTATAAATATTAAAGTCACAGTATTCTTCATCGAAGCCATCTGTAACAACTCGACAATCATTATTTTGTACGAGAGCGTTATTATAACGATTTCAAAGATTACTTTTTTTTCTTACTAATCTGAAAATCTAATTGTAATCTATGCTACAGGTTTAAGTCGACAGCTTCTCTATATTTTCCAAAGATAGTCAGTCAGAATGAGTCTGATGAATTGTTAAACACATATTTTCAACTCTTGTGTAAAGTCAATGAAGTTTTCGAATACTTCTGTTTATAATATTGAATCATCAATGTTTTCCCAACAAGTCGAATGAGTATCTATGGTATATATATATTATCTAGGTGTTTTTTCTTCTCATAGTACGATTACATAATTGTTGAACTTGAATACTTTTTTTCTGCTAGTACATACTCTAAAAAAATGTTATAAAAATAGCCAAGCTCGGAACAATCAAACGGACTGATAAAAGATTACAGTCCCTCATATAAAGTAAAGTAGTGTACCTAATTTTTAGTTGATTTGTGAACTATTTTGTCGAGAGTGTTCGCATGAGATAGTAAAAAAATATTTTCAAGGAAAAATAATTCGTTCTCTACAATATTTTCTTATTGAAATTCTCTAGGAATATGAAAAATGGAAAAATTTTTCTTCAAAAGTTTGAAAATAACTCATTATATGAAGGATATTCATAATGAAGAGATTTATTCTATTTATTTTCTTATCAAAATTTGATTCCAAAAACTGTTCAGGACTATTAACCTCCTGGATCCCAAGAATTCTTGCGTTCTTTACGAGCTTATAGAAAAACCGAAAAATCACTCACTCATGCATTCTACGATCGTGAATCAGCTGTATTCATATATATTTTATCGTATATGAAGCGTGGATCGATACAACAGAACGAAGAAAACATTCTTTCGTTCTTCTTGTCTTCAACCTGAAGACAGCGGTATCCAAGAGGTTATGTTAATGTATTCGACGACATGTAATAAAGAATGTTTTTTTATCCTCAACGTTGGTTCAAATTACGAAGCTTCTGCCATAGAAAATGTGTTCCTTCAAACAGTGCTTGACTTTTTCGTTCGATCAAGATTACTTATCCTTTGTAGCATTCTACTTTTATTTCCATCTAGCTATACGTTGTTTGCAAGATTTGAAAATAAATCATGGCTTTTTTGTTGAAAAACATCAGCTTTAAAAATCTGAAAATAGAGATGAATTCTCATTAAAATGTAGCCAAATAGAAAACATTCGTGTCTAAACAAGATTTAAAATAAATACACAAAGAACGAACGAGACATTGTGACACGATTACGTCTATTATATTATGCAGTTTTCTGCTTGAGTATCAGTATATATTTTTTCTCGGTGAGTTATCGGTAACAAAAACCGTTTAGAACTACTACGTGACGTTTTCAGAGAATTCCTTTTGTTTTGTATATCATTCTATTCTTACAGTATCATCAATCGATGAACAAAATCTCTTAAACCTATGTAAAAAGCAGTGCAATGTCCATTGATTTCTTTCTCGGATTACAATACTATTGTTAATCGAAGACATGGAATTCAATTCATTGCACTTGCACTTGATTTGAAAAAATCTAAGGACGAATTGATTTTCATCGATGAACTTGATCCGAAATTTAATTCATACATATACTTCAAGAGATTAATGTAGACCTCAATAATTTCATAACTAAGTAATTTATCGACATTGTGATTTATGTGAGTAAACTTACATTGACAGACAAATCTTGACTTATCATTCATGAATTGAAGATCAGAGTATTATTAGTATGATTAAGATCATGTGTGTAGTTGAAATATATTCAAAAACAAATATAGTCAATAATGGAAATTCGAATTTGTAAAGTTTAAATAAAAGAAAATTCTTTTTGTACAATCATTGCCGTTCATGGCACTGAGTTTTATTACTGAATGTGACTTCGAAGTCTATTTAAAATAATCAAAGATATGAGATGGAAAAAAGACAACAACAACCACATAAAAAACAACATAGAACAAAACTTTCCTACTAGAATATATGTGCACATAACTTTATTTGTAAATTGATCACAACATGTTACACTATAAAAATATACAGGAGAAGAATATTATCACATAATAGACATGTTGCGACGTAGGAATAATAGAAGGCTCAAGGTCAACATCAATGTGTTTTTGACCCTGACAAAACAGAAACGAGTGAATAGAGTGGTTAGACAAAAGTAAATAAAAGAATAGATAATTTCCAATCATCGAGAAGAAAGAACGAAACAAAAATCAGAAAGGGAACGAAAAAAAATAAATACAGTATCCATAACGAGAACGCATCCTGAACAGGCATAAGAATAAATCGATTCGCTGAACTACATTAATTAACAGTGAAATAATCTTCTTAGTATCAGATTGAAATTATATGATTTTAATTTCTTCTTCCTTAGAGCAAGAATTCATGATAATTATGTGTTTTTCAGTAATTATGTTTTTACATTGATTTCTTATGGATATGCATCATAAAATTTGATCAATATGACATCACATTTGTTTTTTTTTTCGAAAACGAAAAATTCATCATCGCCCTTGCTCAATTCATTAGTAAACCTGTGTACGGAGGCGATTAATTCTTTAAGATCATATTTTATTTTGTAATACAGAGAAAAATCCTTAAAATATTTCTCTTCTCGTTTAAATCATTGAAACACAATCTTTTTATTACATTTAGAAATATATATATGTAAAATAAACTAATATGGCATGTCAAGAATAGCTATGACACTTTTAGAATTCTACATTTTCAGAGAAGTTTCAAGAATAAAAAAGACGAATTCGTGAACATGACCGTATATCACGAAAGATATTGAATCATCACAAAAATATAGTTCAATTAGTTTTTTTTATTGACAAATACAGCATATAATCTGGATACGTACTTCATATGCTCAAGGTTTCTACAAAAGAAGAGCACATGTGCTGTACTTTTCGACACAAAAAAAGCAGATATTTATCTTTTCCTATCACTCATAATATGTCCAAATATTTATTACTAAATTCCGATTGTTTTCATATGATTAGTACTAAGCCAATAAAGATAGATCTATTCAACATAATCGAAGAATTCTTCTACATCTTTTAAACATCTGTGTGATTCAATCAGATAACTTCAGGACAAGTAATTCAAAAATCTAAAGCTAATTATGGAACAAATAATTATACTTGTGCTTGTATGATTTTACCTATGAATATGACATGGTATCTACATACATATACCAAATGTTCTTATGTTTTCTTTCAACATTTGTTACTGAAACGAGTATAAATAGAGTAATTAATAAATCTCATCAAGCAATTCCATCTACAATGTTTACGATAAACAGAATCAATGAATGCTGAGGAATGTTTATTTGTATTTTGATATTTCAGTTTATATAAATCGGATAATAAAATAAAAAGAAGCAGAAAAGAATTCATCTTGATGAATTGTTAAATTGAGTAAAGAAAGCAGCTGTTGGTTGATTTGTATAGACAACTTGATCCAGGTATGCTTTAAGATTTCGTTGTTCATTTGATAAACGTTGATTATCATTATGAAGATTATGTTCATATTCACGTCGTTGACGATCGATTTGTTTTTCAATGATCATTCCAGCTTTAGCTTCAGCAATACGTCGTTGATTCCATTCGTTTTCACGTTGTTGTTCTTCTTCATCACGACGCTAGCAAAAATCAACCAACATTATGAGCAGAATCATCAAACATAAGACATGAAGGTTTACTTTTTTTTCTTCAACTTGTTTTTGTTGTTCCTCACGTATACGACGTAATTGATCATCAGTCATACCTTTCCATCGATCTGGAACAATGCGATGAGGTCCAAATTGACTGATAGCTTGATCAGGATTTTCCGTTAATAAATCACTTGCTGCCATATTGGCCATTTCAGCATAGTTGTCATATTCTTCTTGTTGTTTTTTTAATGCTCGTCGTTCTTGAGTTTCCCGAAACTAATTTAAGAAAAACATAAGTTTTTTATAATTTCTACTCGTTGACATGAAACAAAAATGTCGACACCTATCACTATTTATTCTACTATTACTAATCATTAGTAATCGACTTTTATGTAAGTTTTCTTTTATAAAATTTACTTTTGAAACACATTTTTTTGTTCAGTACGACAAATCATCAAGGTAAAATTTTTTTCTATTCAAAGTAACAATCATCATTAAATTTTTGTCTCAAACACAAAAAAACATCAATTATCATTACGCATTTCTTTTTCTTCTCTGTGTTTATTCATCATTATCTATTTTTATACGGATACACGGTAAATCAAAAACAGATGATTAATGAACTGGACGTTATCATCAATAAAAAGATACTTTGATTCGGAAAATATGTTCGATGAAGTTTACCTGTATCATATTTATTGTAACAACATTGGTATGCTTCATGATTTTCCACGTTTTTAGTCTAATCATTCTGTCCTTTACGTCTACATATTGGAGACATATGTATATCGATCTTTTTTTTTATAAAATATCAATGATCTACTGTTAGTTATTCATTTCAATTCTTCTAAAGACTAAACTTTGGATCGTATTTTTCTTAGGAAAACGTGAATATGAAATTATTTAAATACAGTAGACATTTTCTTGTTAAATTGCAAATTAAAAACATCTTTTCATTTAATAGACGTAGGAATTATCTATTCCCTATCAAAATTTAGAATTGAATGCACATGTATAATGGTATAATGTGAAAGATTAGAAGAGTAGAATAGTATTCTACCATAATTACTTATATTTCATCTCAATAATACAATGAAACTAAGATGTAGTTCCTTATTGTCGAATATTACAAGGGCTAGAGAAATCGGCTTATCATCGGTATTGAACAAAACTAATTAGAACAGGTCAATGTTAAACAAGCAGTATTCAAATTACTACTTGTGTATTCAAACAAAATAAAACATAGTTTAGTGTGCTTCTATTCGTATTGAATTCCTATTGTTATATTCTAATAGACATGCATTATATCAAATTTTTAATTACACTATTCACGTATTAGTAGTTTTTAAATGGAAATTCTATTCTGATAACTATAAAATGACTAATTGATTCTTATTCCAGTTTTGTTTTTCTATTGTATTTGACATATTAGACTTACGAAGATACAATTTAAATATCTTGCCAAACTGTTTAAACTTTATGAAAATCTCTCTAGTAGGAGAAAATGAATACCTTCAGTTCAGAATTGAAAAATTTGCATCGTATTGGCTAGAAGAATTTAACGTCGATTGAAATTTCCTAGAAATTCTTTTCTTCGAATCTTACTTCGTATAAAGTACATCAAAATATAATATTGGACATTCAACATATTATTCTGTGATAAAAATAAAACGTAGTACATGTTGTTGTTAACATATCATAACTTATGCAATAAAAAGTTACACCTAAATATGATACATAAAAACTGTTGCTGTTCATTCTACTTGAATTTTCATTAATCTTAGACGTATTACACATGAACAAAATAGTAAATAGATATCGATAGATGCATTACGATCATAATTTTCTGCCCATTTCAAAAGTACAGAATCTGTCGTGAAAATAAAAAATTTCTCCCAGTATGAAATTCAAGAAAAAAAAGAGTTATTTCCGTTTAGGATGTATATTAAAAAAAAACTAACACTACTTGACACTAAGATGCATGATCAGCGTAAATAAAGTAGGCGATACTGACATTACGAGAAAGAGATGGGTGAATCTTTCAAAATTTAACGAAAATAAAAGAAAAAGAAAAATGCAAGATCCTATAGACGCATATATAAGTAAGGCAATATTCTTTTGGAAAACTAAAACTTTTCTGTGGAAGGAAAAACGGTTTCCGAAAAACTTGCCTCAAATGTGGGGAATTTTTTCCTGTTCGGTCATATGCTGGCAGGTTTTGCACCACTGGTCGGTTCAAACTTGATCCTGCATCCAATACATTCAGAATGTATGACATTATCAGTATCTGTTATGGATATTACAGTCAAGAACTTATGGTAAAATTATCAGTCTTATAACTTTATACTTTCACGAACAAATTTACAAAGAAAAACTAGATGTTAGTCAAGTTTGACTCAACTACGAAATGCTGTGCCTTCGCACAGTTCTCGAGATTCGAAAAAAAAATGAAATTTTCGACAAAAATGAATGACTGATATGATGATCATTGATGAGTAGAGTTTCTCGTCTAGTTCTTAATCCTTGACCAATTTTATTTTTCTTCTCGTCTTTCTGAACTGAAAAACGTTTCTTTCTAACTGTCAGCTGATCAAAATTATAAATAGTTTTAAAATCATGAAAAACTTCATCGCTAAGAAAACTTGGTAAAATCGTATCGATATATTTCGAAAGAACGTGTTTTTTATTAATCGTTTAATTGTATAGAAGATTCCTTATCTGTATTCAGTTTTAAATCTAGCTTTTTTACATATGAATAGAAAGATTTCTGCGTAGCTATTGTCTGTATTGTCGATTTTGAGAATCTTAAAATGATAGTAATCGAACGCTTATTACCCTGATGCGCGCACTACGGTTCGAGCAGGACCCCAGCAAATTTTATGTTTATGTTGCACGCACACAACATTAGATCCAATCACGCTCATCTAAATATGCACTAGCAAAGAGTTTTCGATTATGGTGCTCACGTCAGTCGTTTATCATCATTAGTTATCTATATGATAAACTATCTTGAAGTGGATATCAACGTTTCTTGCCAACCTGGGATTCATCCGGGCCCAGAGAAGATTCAATTTGGTTCCCTCTATTAGTAACTATAGCCGAAAACGTGTCTTGTGGGATATGCTTTAGCGACACTGTAGCGTTTGCTGATACCATCAGTCAATCAAGTTCAGTTGTCTCTAATGAACAAAACTATCTTTCAGTACGTGTAGGTTTTGAGTATAAAATACGCGCTCCCAAGCCTTTCCAAAAAATAGAATACAGCAACAAAGTGAAAAAAAGACTGAACAAATATCATTCAGGTTAATTGTAATTTTGTTTGTTCTTCTCTCAGCTAAGTGTTCTCTAGAATTACTATAGTTCCATGATAAAACAATGACAGTTTTATATTTTATTAGTCTTTTATCAGCACGGAGTTCAATGGACCCCAGGTGGGCAATAAGTGATAGACTTAGAGATGGGCATATTAGGGTTAAGATTCGTCATTTCTTGAAATGCGTGTTTATAAGGAAATCCCATAAATATGCTTGAAACTAACGCCACAGAACTAAATATGTATTCGGATTATAATCTAAATCGTGTTCAACCAATTTTTTCTCAATTTCTGTCCTCGAAAAGAACATGCTACTAATTAACGAATGGCAATGCGTTGCCTAAGATAAAAAAAGAAACGAAACTGAAAAAGCAAGCAATAATTCATAGAAAACAGAAAATCAGTTGTCGAGTCAATATCAATTGTCTTTTCCAGTCGAGTTTTCGACGTATTACCCAACATAGATGTTTAATACCACCATTCGAAATTGAAAATTTTGTTTTGCATAATCAATTAGCTCAAGAAAATTATACACGGTTCGAGAATTCATCATAATAAGTTTCATGACTACCAAACGAAGCAAAACGTATTAACTAATTTGAGAAAGCATCTGATTGATTATTTATTCGTTTAATTAATTCTGTTTGACGTATCAGATACTAAGGATATCATACTTTCATGACAAATTAGCAACAATCATTTAGAATATGAATATCTGAATTCGTGCGTACGTTTAAATTACGAGAAAAGTTAACATTTCACTGATTTGTGAAGTTATCCATCAGTGTTAGCGTTATTTCAAATATCAAAAGAATAAAGTCTATTGAACACTTAATTATCTTTGATTCATTATCTATAATCAGCTGCGCTCACAGGCATTTCAAGTACAATTATCTTGAAGTCTAAAACTGAAAGTCTCTTGTAAATTTGTTACTTTGGAACGATACTTGGGAGCAAGCAGAGTCTTGGGCAGGAGATTTGGAAAAAAACGCGAGCATTTCAATTTCGACACTATCAGCTCACGTTTCCACAAGAACTTTCTGATTTTCGGTTCTCGAGGTCATCGCGACACAAAACGATAAATTTTATCTGTACGCAAGAAATAAAGAAAAATCGCGAAAGACTACAAGAGTGCTGTGCTTCCCACCGCATTAATTAACCGTAGAACATTACCTGACACTCAATATGTCATTTGACTTGCTCTGTTATTTGTTCGATCAAGTCTGTTAGAGTAGAATCAGAATGGATGAGCGCGTTGTTTTTTTTCCATCCTGACAACATAATTGCAAACCTCCATATTCAAAAGAATTTCTGGGAAACCGGCGCCCTCATTATAAAAGCAGTAAAGCGTCGTTAAAATCAATAACTCAACGATATTCTATGTATTGACATGTTCTTTCGAACAGAAGTAACGATAACAACAGAATTTCATTTCAAAATCATGTTTGTTGTTGAAAGAGAAGAATCGGCGCGTTTTCTGTGATTCTGTTCTATTTTTATAATGCACATTAAATTCTTTAGCAATAAGGACCAATCTACTTTCTAGTAGTTTCTAGTTCGAGAATATTGTATTATTATCATAAAATACAAAGCATCGCGTTTTTACATATAGTTTGTTATCATCTTCAAGAGCATTTATGAGATCAATTATTGTAAATATATGTATTCGTTAACGTAGTTATTGAGAACTTATTCTAATACAGAAATCTATAATAAAAACCATTCATGTGCACCATATATCCAAGTTAGTAGAGCCTCTGTTTCGATATCATACAGTTCATTTTAGATGATCATTGTTTATGTGTCATGTTCGTATGTTTCATATCTTGTCACTTTTTCTATCAGAAAATGAAACTATAGTAAACAAGCCGTCGATAATATATCAGTGATATAAACTAGTAGAATATATGCTTGCATCTCAACATGAAAAAAATCGAGATTAGAATAAAAATCTCAAGAAACTATCCTTTTAAAAGTTCAATTCTAAAGAAAAGTTTTGAAGTCAAAAAGGAAACGATCATTTTTTTACTAGTGTTCAGAGTGAATGCGATGGTAGTGTATTCATACAAAAATCATTGCAGAATTACAGTGTTTTTGTACCCGTCAACTAAGGGCAACATATGCTTCTTCAGATTGTAGATAGTTCAGTTGGTTGTGCTTGAAAAATTTAGTTTCAAGTCAAGAGTCGTTTATCTGATGACGAACTTCTATCATTAGCGTAGACGACCACTCGATTCATGAGCAGGAGAAAAATGAAAATTTATGTAAATTTATTTAACTTACTAATGCATCGTTAAACCCTCGAACCGATTTGTTGATGTCTCGTCTGCATTGTTCTTCAGCTCGTTGAAGTTCTGTAGCTCGTTGATCTAATTCAATTTGTTTAGCATAAAATAATTGGTCAGCTGCCTGTTGATGTCGTTGTGCGTATTGTTGATTTTCTTGTTGCATACGTGACCATTCGCGTAATTGTTCTTGTTGATATTTAGCTCGAGCACGTGAGTTAAGATCTTCACCTTGAAATTTCTGTAAACTAGCTATACCACAACGTGGATCATCATCTGATACACGTGCTGGCATGTCTTTTTTCAAATAATCCGGATCATTTAAATCCCATTCTCCTATCGATTGCAAAAGAAGAAACAGAAATTTATTTAATATTGTTTTATGCAAATTAAATTTCGTTTTTCAGCTATTATTTTACGTTGAGCAGATGGTTGTTGATGTAAGGCACGAAATTCATTCAATGCTCGACTATTTTCTCTTCCATCGAATTCTTCACGACGTTGCAGCAATTGAGCTATTGTATCGTTTCGAATAGAATCTTTAGCTAAATGAATTTAAAACAAATCAGTGTTTTTTTTCCTTTTGGTTATCAATGACAAAATAAAGTTAGTTACCGAAAGCAGCTGCTCGCTTTTGTTCTAAATCTTCCATCCATTGACGATCTTTAATTTGTTGATCAAGTGCTTCTTTATCTACCTACATAGATGACAAATGAATGAAGATTCTAATGAAAAACAAAGCCGGATTGTTGAAGACCCCTATTTGTCGTTGTCTAGCATTAAATATTCTTCCTTGGCGCTCTTTTTCAGCACGACGACGACGTTCAATAGCTGCTTTTTCTTTAATATCGATGGGTAAATCGAGTTTATACATATTTATATTGTTTGAATAAAAAAAATTCTGTGTTGTTTGTGGGGTAGTATTTTTAAAGAATACAATAGAATACGTCTGCCATTGATGATAAACATTGCCATAGTAATATACTTAAAAGAAGAAAAACGTGTGATTCAACTGCGGAAAGCATTTTTTAACAGATAAGAGCGACATCTGTACACTAAAATGAATATACTTATAACATATAGTATTCTCACAGAAGTTGAGTTAGAATTTTTTTCTTTTTTATTGAATTCCTCATATTTCATTGTAAAACTAGTTCAGAAATCATATCGAAACAAGGCAGCATTTTTTTCATCACAGTCTTCTTATATCTCATCAAATCCTAATCGATTACGTACATTAAGTATTATTGTATCCACATTAACAATACAATACAGCGTTCAGTGAGCTGTGAAGCATTTTTCTCAAGGAAAAATGATGTCCTTGCAATGGAAAAAGATAAATGATTGACATTTTAAAGTAAAAACAAAAAAAAATAGCAAATGTACGAATGAGAAAAATCAAGGATTACAAAAGTACGTATTAAACTATGAAGTCTAATGTGTATTTTTGCTTATCATCCTTGACGAGACCAATAACACATAACTGTGTAGATAAGGATCTTATTTAGATCGATACAAAAGAATATTAAAAAACAGTTTATATACACCATTATGTTCAACAGTACATACAGGCTTAGAGTATTACTTGGCATCGCATTAAACTGATCGTGCCAAATTGCGAATATATCTTACATGGCTATGCTACTATAAATTATATTACATATGAAATCAATGATAGCATATAAATTTTTTTAATATTTGAATTGATCAAAGATGTTTAAATAATAGGAAACTTGCAATTTTTCATACTCTCGAGTGAATGACAGCTTCCGAAGAATACCAAAAGAACTGATTTAATAAATTTAGAGTATGTTCCTAAGATAGAAATATAAAGAAATTGACGTTTAGAACTTGTAACAATAGTATTACGAAACATTTTTTCTTTCTTATCAAAGCTGTCAATAATAATAAATAATAAATCAAACCATATTCTTCCAATTTCTTTTTGATAATGTAAAGCTGACATTCAATTTCATTAACTGTTCCTCCTATGAACCGTTGTCCGAAAATTCAAAAACCTTCATCGAATTATGGAAAAAGACTTCGACGATTTATTTTTTGCGTCTAGCTGGATAAAGTCGACTGTTTGTATCTATTCTGGAAATCTTTAAAAATATGCTCTAACATCGTTCTTCTATAAACTACCGTCAGTGTCCTTTCAAACAAAAACTAATTTCCAAATAAATTAAGTTTATCATCGACACAGTTACTCTGAACTGTTCAGTGAAATGTAGAAGAAGTTTTATTCATATGCAAAAATATGTTTTTGAGAAAAATCACATTATTTGAAGGAACAAGAATTTTTTATGAGAAAAATATTTGTAAGTGAATTTTCCAATATCATCACTACTTTTATATTATTGCATCAGGAGACTTGCTGAGTTTCGACGTACTGAATAGTTAAAACTACTCCTTAGCCGGTAGACATTTATCTATTAAGCAAAATAATATCATTAAATAATTCATGTTAGATTTAGTTCTCTGTCGCAACTAGTACCAAGACTAGAAACAATCACTTTTTGATTCAAAATCTCTCTAGAGCCTTAGAAGGTCTACTCTAAGATAGAAGAAGCCATGTCAATCAAACTGAGCTACTATAATCAATGTCAGACTAATCTATTATACACTAATACTGCCTGAGAAGTTTAAAAAGCAAATTCGTTCTTCTATACACATCATTCTATTTGTTCCTGTTACAAAGAGGAATATTCTTCTAATTCATAATGTCAACTCCTTCTATTGAAATTTTTAACATGAAGAACATTTTTTGAGAACATATTTCAAAAATGATCTTAATAGAAATCAAAAGTGGAACAATGAGGTTCTCATAAATATCATAGAAAAACGAATGAACACCAATTCTATGACAACTCAAACATAAAAAAGAAATATATTTTTACCATTTGTCAATATGTGGTTAATAACGTACAACTTAAGTCCAATGATTATTCGTGCTGATGGATTGATTATGAGACGAACAGCATATACTCAGTGTTTCGATTTTTGTTGATTTCTCGTCTTCAAGAACTTTATGAGATAATATCTTTTCGAGATTTCTATTTCGCACTTGACTATATTAATCAAGGAAAAAAAAAAGAGTTCCGATTCTGTCTTCCTCTCAAACTACGTCGAAGTCTTATTCTATATAAACAAGAGATTTAATCACGTCATATAAAAATCATTTTTAGATTATGCTCATATTCTTTGTTCTTATGTTTTTCTTAATCTAATATTTCATAAGCGGTTGTTTAGTGGTGATAACAGATGATTTGCAAGGAATCCAGAATATGTTTTGTTCTAATTATGTATGACCACATTTAGGCTACAAATTGATAATTTATTTATAGAATGTTGCATTTTGTATACATCTCCATACTGAAGCACTTTCAATGAATTGTGAAATCAATCGAATATTTCTTTTATTGTTGTTCTATGCTAATGGTTTGAACGTTGCTGAGTAATGGCATAAATATTGTTTCGAACGATTTTGTACATCTAATAGATATGTTGACTTTCCGAATGAATTTCTTGTCAGCATTTTCTCAAGATTTCGAAAGGAGAAAAACTACTGCATGAATTTTGCATTGATTCTTATAGCCTGAGCTGTCCTTGATGAGTTTCGGAAGTTTTCTATTATCTTCTATTTTTTTCAAGGAATTCAGTTGCACTAACCCTCAGGATGTAGTCAAAAGCAATTAAATTTATTAGCACATGATTTGATAAGTGCAGAACAGTTATAAGTCTATGAAAAAAAACATCATCTAAGGCATTGAGTAGCCGAAACAAGTTAATAATATTTTGACTTGGCTCTGCGAAATACTTCAAGTAAATATTTGAAGAATAGCAAGAATAGATTAGAAAACTGTTGAAGTACACAGTAGTCGATTCAGAGATTTTAAACTGATTTCAAGTGTATTAATGGTATGTTTTTATTTTTGTCATTCAAAACATTGTTTGTCTCACAAAAAATCTGTTATGAAAACAATAATATTAAAAAAAGAATATTCATCTCTAAAAAGTTCCAAACAAAACCCTCGTTTGGTAAATCTTCATTGGCACTTTTAGCATGCATCAAGAATCCCAATTTGTTTTTAATCATTTCTCGAACGATTAAGAAAAGACTGAGTAGAAGTAAAACATAATAGCAATATAACTACACGGTTTACATGATCATTTAGAAATAAAACTCATGAAATTACTTAACAATACTTGAAGTAGTTAAGTTGAAATTATTACCATAGACAAAAGATAGAATCCATACATACTCGATCGACCCATTTTTCAATAAGAAATGCCTTTGTTCGTTCAAAGTTCAACGATTCTTTCGTCGATGAATAAGTTATCTATTTATGTGGCACATATATCTACTAGTAGTTGGAGAAGACTACAGTAGCTCGAATTAACAACGGATTGCTTATGAAATAGAACGCAGGGCATATGATGATAACAAACAAGATGAGATCACATTTAATAGCATCGTGATTGAACGCTGTAAACACAAGATTTCACTCTATTTCGATGCATCAGAAATTGTCTTTATAGAAATAAGATAGTTATTCAGATGTTTCACATGTTCTTAATTAAGAGTGCATTGAGTCTAGTAGAAACATTAATATTAGTTGTCAAAGTCTATTCGTTTTAATTCGTTTACACTTCATTAGGGAACGATACTCCTATTTTATTCCGGTAAACAAAAATAAACTTAATGATACACTGTATTCATTCTAATAACGATCGATACTTAAAAATCAGTCATTCCATAGTTGTCATTTTTGACATCACACAATATTGATTCTGCTTGATTGAGAATCTAGCGAGAAAAGGAAATTAGGGTACTTGAACATGTCATAACACACACTTCCGCACGGATGCTCTTTTTTACACAAAAGAAGAGATCCATAGACAACGACGTATAAATATATATATATTGATGAACTTCTGATTTTTCTTTTTAATCGTCATCACAAGATCTGTTGCTCGTTCCACCTATCGTATCGATCAATGCGGAGTGTTCTTTTATTTTTCTGTCCTTTCTCTTTTGTAAGATGAAGTACTTCTCGTTTTCTTATTTTGAACACGTACTTCATAGATAACAATACTGTTTCTTCCCCTGTTGATTCGGTCAGAAACAAATGGCATACAATGAACTTATCATTTTCTTCTCTATTTGACATAAATGGCATACACACATCAAATTATTTATATATATTGCATGCTAACTGATATTCTTCTCGAAATCCATAATATATTTATTCTTTCAAAACCAGCATATAAAAAACTCTCTTTTTCCCCTCCCTCCCTCCCTCTGTGTCTCTCTTTCTCTCTTTATATATATATATATATATATGTAATAAAAAATAAAAGACAAATCCCAATACTTGATTGGTATTACCCTATGTTCTCCAAAAAGAAGGAAATCCATTCGCTTCGTTCTAGAATGGAACAACAAAAGATGTAACAACGTCTACGACAAAGTGTAACTCAATTAGCCGGGTCTATCGCATCTAAGTCAGTCTTTTTAAGATCAATGCCATTTTACCCTATCAACATACATACACATACAATGTATTGGTTCAATATGGAACTAATATTTCTATTAATTCTATGTTTCATATCAGGTATGTATTAATGGCAATTGTATTTCGTTGATTTTTTTACATTCTGATTAATATCAATTCAAAATAGAAATGCAAATGTGTGATGTTGAAATGAATTTAACTAGAACTTTATTAGATCCAATTGTTTATGATAAAACAGTAAGACCTGCACGAATTCATACTGATGTAACGAGTGTCTCATTTGATTTATCGCTCGCTCAACTCATTGATGTTGATGAAAAAAATCAAATTATTACAACAAATCAATGGTTAACCATGGTACGTATATAATACGTATCAGATAGTTGTATGTTTTCGTTTGGTAATGTCTCATTTTTATAGAGTTGGTTTGATCCAAAACTTACGTGGCATCCTTCAGAATGGGATAATGTCAGTTTGCTGCATATCAAATATGATAAAGTTTGGTTACCTGATATTGTCTTGTATAATGTAAGTTACACGTAATTATAAAATTTTGCTGCTCTCTTGTGTCTGAAACTAGCTGAATAAACAGAGTACTTGTCTTTCTTTTTTGTAATAAAATAGAATATAATAACTTATATAAGTAATAAATTGAGGAAGAACAGAATAAATTGCTTTTATTGAATAATTGAATTCTCTATAATTTTGCTTCCACCACTAAGTTCAAAACAATAGGAAATGTTTTCCATCAAAAAGAGCTACACGATTTACGATAGTTTGTATTATTTTAACAGTTACTTGTCACATTTTCTTCATTAAATACAATATTTTCGATTATATGAACATCATATCTGATGTAGTCTATACGTAACATGAAATTTTATCATTATCGAAAATAGAATCTCATGAAAATAACAGGTTTGGATTTATCATAAGACATGATTTTGTTCGAATTAACTTTTCTATCGGATGAAAAATCATAAGCCATATTTATCATTTGGAGACTAGTAAAAATTAGTTCTAAAATTAGAAACGGACTAGACAATCTTCTACTTTGCGAAATAATACGATTTATATATGCATGAAAGCAACTAAAGTAAACCTTTCATTAGTATATATCATGAGCAACATTGATCAGTATAAGAAATGCGATTATTATCATCAGTGTGGATCTAATTATTTAATGCTGACGTATAATCAGATATGTATATGGATTTTTATTTAAATATGTGTTTTGTTTATTTTTTCTTCGATTCTTATTTTGTTTCAGTCATGAATAGATCTTACACATAGATGTTTCTTCTTTAAGATTTCTTATTAAATAATGATAATATCTCTTTTGTCTTTAGAATGCTGATAATCTTGCTTCACTTAGTCAAATATCAACAAATGTCATGGTATCTTTCGAAGGTACAATTACATGGTTATCTACAGGCATCTTTAAAAGTTCTTGTGCTATTGATGTTCGCTATTTTCCTTTTGGTAAGAAAAATCAATTTTTGTTCGTTGCACGACGAATTCGACGATGATTTTGTTCTATTTTATTGATATAGATGAGCAAAATTGTACGTTGAAGTTTGCTTCGTGGACTTATGATAGTGCTCGAATAGATCTATCACAAAAAACAAGTATTGGTGATTTGAGTAATTTTATGGCAAACTCAGGTAGATGTGCTTTTCTTTTTCTATTTGCTGAAGTGAGTCTTACGTGTAAATTCGACCTATTCCAATTAATCAGTGAATTTTCAACGTGTGTTCTGCTCATCGATGAAGATTTGCATCATTTGGGGTTACCGATCTATGAATAAAATATCTTTCTGTTTTCGATATTCAATCACTTTGATTTCCATGATGGTTTCTAATATCAACTGAGCAAGACATGATTGCATTAGTAGAAATGGCATCGCTTCACATCTAAGTTCATCAATAAGAATCTGAATTCGAATAGACTATTGAAAATGTTACTGGAAACTAAATCCAGTATAGTCACATGAGATAGTGATATGTGTTTGTATGTATGCATACATATATACGTATTCTTATTTTTGTAGAATGGGAAATTGTCAAATTACATGTGAAAAAAAATGTTGTCAAATATTCCTGTTGTACGTTTAAAATAAAACTTACTCAATTAATTCTTTCGATATTTTAAATAAAATTAGGTCCAGAAACATTTCCAGATCTTACTTACATAGTACAAATGCGTCGTCGTCCATTATTTTACGTATTTAATATGATACTACCATGTTTTCTAATTACAACCGTTGCTTTTCTTGGTTTTTGTGTTCCATCTGATAGCGGTATAGAATATGTTGTCGATTGTTTATTGATTTATTTTATTGATCTAAATGCAATTTCAAATATATCACTTGTTTGCTTTTATTTAGGTGAAAAAGTATCCATTGGTGTAACAACACTTCTTTCAATGACAGTTTTTCTTATGCTTGTTACTGATAGTATGCCGCCCAATTCAGATTCTTTGCCATTGATTGGTATGTTAAGATTTTCATGGGTAGTTTCTCATTTATTCAAAAAGTAGTACGATACACGAATGTCAAAAAAAAATGGAGTAAATCATTTTCATTGTAATAATAATGATTCATGACGTATCCTTTATAAACATATATAGACGTAATGATTTAAGACTGTTATTGTTTAATATTCTAAACTAATGAAAAACTTTTCTTATATTCGACCATGAATCAATCCGATTTAGGATCTAATTGAATATGTCGTCCGATATAAATGTCATAGTTCTTGTTCGAATGATTGAATTCGAGTATTTTGAACGAGTACATCAATATGTATCGACGAAAATGCATATCATTATTAGAATGATAAAGAAAAATGCTATTTCAAAGCGAATTTTTTCTTTCTTGTCTATTTTACGTTAAATCTGAAGTATAAAAATTAGATCTAAGCAAGAAGTACATTTTTTCTCAGAGTTGTTATGTTACGATAATAGTGTCATCGTAAAAGAACAAGTCTTGCAGACAACATATTACTTTGATCATAATATAAATGACAGAACTCTAACGAAATTCACGGTCAAATATTATAACTTTGTTAATAGTTCTTCTGATGATAATCTAAGAATTTCTATTAATTAGTTCTTGCATATGAGTAAAATTCCGTGTATTGTATTTTAATTATTTCTAGGTGTTTATTATTTCTCGGCAATCATAATTGTAAGTATAGCAACTGGAATGTCTGTTGCTTCTCTTAATTTATATCATCGTGGCAAACATCATCTTCAACCTGTTCCTAAATGGATGATACAATTATTTTTTATTATCATACCAAAATTACTTTTCATGAATATTGAACTTCCTCATGATTGGCAAAGTCGACGAGAAAAGCTTCTCAAATCCATGGTAATATAGAAATTAGAAAAAGGATAAATTCAACTAATCAGATTAATAAACTTTGTTTGTTTTTATTTTCCTAGCCACCAAAAACATCATATTCCTCATTAAAATTTGATAGTAAGAGAAAACAGAGAAAACAATATAACAAATCCGAATATACAAATAAAAATACAACATTACCGAATGGTAAAATGACTTTATATGAAGACTCAACTGCGCCAATTACAACAAGTTCATTAACATTCGCAGATAATTCTCATCCCTATGATTTTTATACATCTCCACCATTAATACTTCGCTCGTATACATCTATTAAAGCATCGAACACCTTAGCGAATAGAAGACAACAACTACAACAAAAGTATAATGAAAAAAATAATCAAAACTATTCAACTGAATACGCAAATAAAAATGGAAACGATACAAAAATATGTATTGATCATATACATCGACTAATCGAGCAAAACGAAGATAGACATGAACAACAAGAACATAACAGAGTCATTGTACAAGAATGGCAAGTTTTAAGTAGAGTTGTTGATCGTTTACTTGTTTTCATATTTTTAATTAGTACAATGATTGTTTTCCTGTTAATTTTTGTTCAGGCACCACATTTAAGATTAAAATAAAATAAAATATTTCTATAATAGAAACAAAAAAAAAACATAATTACCTACAATGTTTATTGATTTCTACAAACACGTAGATTAGAATAGATGCTGATTGAATGTTAGATTCCTGTGAAGGACTTGTTAATAAGAAAAAGTAGGATCATTGCAACTTACGATTTTGATGCAGAAATGATACACGTGTGTGGTGTACTATTAAAATATGCTCTATTCTTCAGAGAATAAGAATATTACTTTGTTAACTGATTTAATACTCGATTGAACTAATTAACAGTTTTTCCTTTTGCGTAGGTTGGCGATGAGCGTGATATTTTTAAGCAACTAAGTTTTTTCAAGAGATAAAAGAGTTCTCTCAGTTAAACACTTTAGAGTTTGATAAAAATTATAAAACCTAATTGTAGACAAGCGTCTTAGATTTGTATTTCGTTGCATGTCTTTTCAAAAATCGTCTAACAATCAGTTAACAGTCTCGTACATTATTTCTAGATTTAGAAGCAAAGACACAGAAAGACAAACTCTTTTCATACACTTGCTAGTCTCATTGATACTTTTTTCGGATTCAACTCATCATTAACAGGTAGTGCCTGTTAGGGCAAGTTCAACGTATATACTAAACATCGGATAATCATCATTGATCTTATTAACAACAGTATTTGTTAGCGATCAAATGTAGACAAAGAAGTATTTTCTGTAAGGATTTCTTCTAGCAAGAATTTTCACACAATCACTAACATATATGATTATCAAGTACCGAAATATATTAGTAACTATGTCATGCTTTCGTAGGAAAAAATAGATTATGAAACTATACATGTGTGAAATTTCTTGATACGATTTCGTCGAATTTTGAATACATGACGTTTGTGCGATTGAATATGTAGAAGTAAAGAACATATTTAATTTCTTCTAAGTGCACTACTAACTTAAAATGGCTCTTGTTGATATTAATATTTATTGGCACTAATTCAACATTATCCTACTTTTTCTATATTGATAGAAATATCTTCATATTCTTCCTTTCTAAGACAATACATAGACTCATCGAACAGAAAATCATCATTAGTAAACTATTTGAGCATCAATGAGTAAGTATACGATCTCATTCTGACCATTGATGATATCTGATAAATTTAGTGCTCAAGCGATGAAAGAACTATCTCGGCAAAGATGTAAAATTGACAATCTAAAATAGTAAAATTTAAAAAATATAACGTACTAAAACAGTTTATCATGGCATCTATAAACCTCGCTCTGTATTAAGTGATGAATTTGAGTGATTGACTGCAAAAAAACATATTCAAGTAAGAAAATATGGAAATTTCAACAATGAATTTGAGACCGGGAAAGAACAATCTTGTTTATTTTAAGAATGTATCGAGTGGAAGCAAAAATTAAATTATATCTATGTCGAGTTCGAAAAGATTTCTTTGGTTGATGTTGATGTTATTATTTCAATGTTAATGAATGATTATCATCATCATGTTGTCGACTATGTTGTGCGACTACTGGATACCGTATTACTCATTGACTTATTAATTATCATGACTTTTAAGATTCTATTCTGCTTGTTATTGCGACTTTTCCTGTTCTAATTAAATGAATATAAGAAAGAACATAATACTCGTGTTATGTCATTAAAAATAAGATAAATCTGCCGCAGAGTGCACCTACTCTTGAATCTAAACAAAACTTCACACTTTTTGACCTATCTATAGAGGTTAAACGAATAAATTATACTCTATTTTGTTCAACATTGTATTTGATATTGTTTGTATTACATATGATTGGCAGACATGTGTTTCAATAACAGGTCGTGAAAACGTTCAGTTTAGCCAAGTTCTTGTTTATACCACGTCCTGTTAAAGTAAAATCTAAGACGAAAATTTGATTGTTCTAATCAATTGTTATCTACTTTTTTTTTTAATCATTAACTACAATTATATATTCATCGTTGAACATCTATCAATGATGTATATTATCAGTGACTTCCGTACTTTCTTTGTCAACTATAATTTCAGATGCGATTGATAAACAATACGTATAAATATTAGCTCTAGGTACATTCGTTCTATTCTTCTGTCAAATATGGATCGTATTCAGACGATAATCAGTTCCATATGGAATCATGCCAATAAGTGAATGAGAAACATCCAGAGATGATATTTATTGACATATATGATTAGAAATGCAAAGTATAATAAATATTCTAGATATATCAATCAAAAGTCAATTGGATTAGAACTCAAGGCTTGTTTTGCTTCATACGAAAAGAAAGATAATAAGAAGATGAAAAAACGGCACTAGTACAATGCGTCCCACGATCAATTCATCGTGATCTATTCGTTGCATATAAAGAAAAAAGTCGATTGATTGTATCAAGTCTTTTTGTTTAACTTTTTTTTCAATTAATGATGCCAAAAAAAGGTTTTCACTTACAGTAATCGGACTCTTTATACTGTTTATTTATTTTTATCAAAAATAACGACAGAGCTACCGATTTGTACTTTATTTATTTTAAATTTATATTAACTAAAAATAAAGTTTAACCCAAAATATAATTCTACAAAATTCAACTAAAAATTCAATTGAATTTTATGAAATAAAATATGATTTTCACCTAATTTTGCATTTCAAAAATCGTTTGTTTTTAGTTTGAAATTTTTTAAAACTTATTTCTCGACGAAATAGATCTCTCTAAACGTTAATGGAGCACCTGTAAAATGTGAAATGAAAAAAAAAAGAAGTCATAAGATTTCATGCAACTATTCTTTTAGTTTTCGCAGCATAAGAAACTCAAAAGCCTATTCGAGAGTTTTCAAAACTACTTCATTCAATGATTGAACAGTTTTTCGAATCACGAAAAATTATTTCATCAAGTACTTAGCAAACCATACAGATCAAGAAAGCGTACGTTTTGGCTTCATTTCTTGAATTGTCTATCTCAAGATTTCATCACAAGACTACGTAGAAGACTCAATGTGAGTCACATCTAAAAACAGACTATTGACATTGTGATAGAAAAATTTTTAAGTAATTTTTACGAAACTGAGTCAGTTGTTTCTTGAAAGAGCATCTATTATCCCTGACGAGATCTAATCATCTTTTAAAAAACGTTTCTGTTGCAATAGATATTAAGATTCAAGAGGATTTAAAATTATCCTAGGAAAAATTGAAGTTTAAAAATATCTCTAACAGAAATATCTCAAATTCTCCTAGATAAACAATTAAAATTTCAATTTTTCCTAACATAACTTTAATATTCACTGTAGCATACACATATACATGTAAGCATTTAATCCAATGAATATACTCTTTTCCTTGTATGGAAAGAATTATTTGCAACAAATTGTCCGGTCACAGATTTTCAAAGCAATAAAGGTACTCGAATCAGTCTGTGTAATTTTTACTCATGGATCGATAAATTTAATTTTTGAAACCATATGCATAGAAAATATTTGGATTACCATATTTAGAACCGTGGGTTTTCTCGCAGATAGATAAAATTATGATATGAGTTTGTTGAAAAGTTTAATAGCAAAGTGGCATCTTGTTCATGCTGTATAGAATTGGTTTTAATCTTTTATATTGCATGAGGAATACGAACATTTACGGTTACGGTATTGTTTCTCGATCGAATATTTCAGGGTCGAATAATATTTCCTTTACTCGAGAATTTTTTAGGCATTGTATGAAGCACTTTATATATAAATTGGGTATCAACTATAATCTTCTATTTTATTCTACACTTTCAACCAGTCTTTAGTCTCACTATGATTCGATTTCTTAGCTCGTAAGCTAGCCCTTTCATAGTATTGATTAGGTCTACATTTTAGGTTGCCATAATAGTTAATTCAATTTAGTAATTGGTTTCAGGTGAAGGCTGTCTTTTCTAGTCGAATGATTGCATTGTATTTTTTTTCTTGAATGAGTTCGATGCCTAGAAAGAAAAACTGATGTTATTAAAGAGAAATCTTGTTACTAGAAATTTGAAAAAGTAACTTAACTGCTATGCTACGAACAATATAAGTAAAACCTAATACCAAATGACAACAGATATACTCCAAGGTCGTTAGGATTAGCAAGTAGGACAAAGATGTAGAAGAATAATCGTAAAATTGTTAAGCAATCGAGACTCAAATTGTTTCTTTATGTATTGAATCCGTTCAAATGCACTAAATACGTGTAAAATAAATAGAGTAAGAGCAATATGGTATAGAACAAAAGATCTTGCTTTGGATATACGTGAGATCAATTTTTATTTTCAAACTTAGTTTCAATGATCATACTTTAGATCACTAATAAAAATAATTTAGCATCCGGAACTACACAATTTATACTAGAATACGTTTTACACAGTTGTATGCACATATTATCCTATAAATCAGATTTTAATTCAAGATACGTGAATCTTAAGAATGCAAGTCGTCCATGAAAAAACAACAAGTATTGAAATTCATGTTTTTGTGTTAAGAACAAATAATAGGTTTGTTTTCGGTATATTGGATACAAACTTTATCAATTGAATTCAATAGAAACAAGGCTCTCAGCATCATGAAAACTTAGTACGGGCACATCTTTTCTCCAGATGTTTTATGCTAGCGTAGTTCATAATAATCATTGAATGGATATCACATTCTCTATTGAAATCATTCATAGTTAACCAGTGAAATTGAGTTAATTATTATCAATGAATGGAGATGTGTTTCTCGCTGAGAAATAGATAATTCCAACGAGTTAAACAATGTAAACCAATGTGATTATCAGTGATAAATTTCTTCATTCTAGTCTTCAATATTGTGTGACAATTACCAAAGATAATTATAAGTGCAAGGATGCGTTAGCCAATTGATATTGACCTAATTCTAGAATAAGTTTTATTTTGTTAGTAATAATTTAGAATATATTTTCGTCTTCAGTCATCGAGTGTGCAAGGTATTAGTGCTAGAGGGAGTGGGATGAATATTTCAGGTAAGAACTAACATCATTATTAAACTTGCTTTACAGAATTTGCAAAGAACAGAAGAAATATTTACGTGAATCATGAACGACACTAGTTCGCGGCGAATTCTTTTACTCAAATTTTCTTATCACATGCCCCCAATTTTCATAATTAATTCAATAATGACCTTATTCTCATATATATAAAACATAGTCAATTCGTTTTACTAAATAACTTTTTATCACCCTATGCTAGTGGGAATTAGGATTAAATCATTACCTTTTCTCTTTCCTAAACAGTCCATTATCTTTACTCATTAGATAAATTAAATATTTGTCACTTTTTTTGAAAGAATTTTTTGTAATTACAGATTAATGTTTCATTTGAAAATGTTAGCTTAATGTACGAAGTGCTTTTTTCTTCTTCTGTTGTATGACATTCATTGATAGTTCATAGTAGAAATCTTTTCAAATTAACCTTCGTAAAAGAGACAATTTTTCAAAGAAAACATTTTTGTTTCGATCATACGATAATACTAAATAGTCTCTGTCTCGCATGAAAATAATATTTTTCATTCTGTTGTTTTTTATTCACAGAAATTCTCCATACTTTTTACATTAAATCAATATTGAGAATTTGAGTTTTATATTGAAAACTATTTTATACATGGACAGTAGCTATCTATGAATATTAAGAGTTAAATTAATATCATTGGATAGAATTTCAAATGAATAATTCTTTTTATTTTGCTGATCATAATCTTTCGATGTAACTACTAAACTACTTTAATTTATGTTTCAGCTTCAAAAATGAATACTCAACTATAAAAAGATCAGAAATAAATTCGTATAATAACTATCTTTTCTACCATTGAAATGAATAAATATTTCTAATTTATTATTCAATTATTTAACATCATATTATTACTTATGTATAACTCTCGATATAAAGAATTTGATTTAAATTATAACCGCTTATTGTCTGCTATTAAATGAATGTAAAATACTATAGAATACGATTAGAATGTGATTAATTTTTAAAAATACATTCTTGTAAAAAGAATTATGTTGAAGAAAATCTAAGTCTATATATTTGATGTCAATCGAGTCAGTGTCTGCTGTAGTGTATTCATGATAGATCAATCGTAAACTGATCATATTTTTTCAGCGGATGATACAAGGAAACTATATAATCTTGATTGGTGTTTTCTGTCGTGACCTGGAAATACCTTACGTTGATCATGCTACAAAGGAAATGATATAATCAGAAAGATCATATTTTCGAACAATCTTTAAGATAGGTTTAAGGCAATAGACTTCATCAGTTGAATGAAAATTAATTGAAAATGGTGCAGTATTGCAGCAATGTTACCGTCTTTTTTTGTCGGTTCTCATTCTCATGAAATGAATATTCGAGTATTGAATTAAATGGATCTCTTATTGATAATGGATTTACAAGCTTTTAACTTCTAGCAATACATGCCATCAACGCGTATTGAACTCTACGTTTAAAAGAAAAACAATAATACGTATTAAATAGTACAAATAATTTTACTTGTTCTTAAATGAATCTTAAGTTGTAGATTAAATGTAGCAATATTTCCAATGAAATCTCTTGAGAAAAGCTTGATGTTCTGAAAATTTGCATTCGAATATTTAACACTTTGCTAATAATATTAAGGAACTATCTATGAGTTCGTTGATATTTGTCACATAGTCTATGCATGAAACCCAACACTGAACAATAGTACTCTAGAATATAGTATCTATCTTAGTTTTTTTAATTAAGTGACACATTTATAAGATATTAGTCACATTCTATTTTTTTATGTCAAGCATCTAAACATCAGATTTCAATGTTATTTCCCGAAAAAATGAACAAACATGTTCATGATTACTTGATCTATCATTTCTGACGATAGGTGACTTAATAGAGTCACCTATAGTCGCTGTATTTTTTAAATACTATAATGAGATGGTATATATACGTAGTAATGTGTATCGGAAACCTTTCGCTAGTTTTATGTCTATTTTTCTTTAAAGTAAACATTTCGCTTACAACTTAATACATACTATTTTGAATAGTATAACTACTAATAATTAATATCTAGCTTATCTCATCATATGAAGAGGTTTGCTTTTGGTAATAATTTATGTGAAAACAGATAAGTAAATTTCTGCACACTTAAATGAGTTGCACTGGATACGTGATTGACATTTCATTGATCTTTAGTTGTGTGCATATTTTTATGCACCATTAGTTGCGTAAATATTCGTCATCATTACAAATCTAAAAGAAGTTATTTCGCATTTAATAAACAAAAAAAAACATCTATATTTTCAGTTCTAAAGAAAGTATGTTAGGTGATTCTAAGTAGTACAAGGAGGATACTCGAAAGCAAAAGTTATTCATTTCATGTCTGATTGACGTTTTTTCGGCCAAAAACAATATTTTGTAAAGCTTATACAAGTATGTGTGTATGTATAGTTACTAGTACAACTAACAACGAATAGAACCACAGCATTACGAAATCTTATTGACTTTTCGTTTTCACAGATACAATTTCAGAAGTAAAACAAGATCACTACGTGCATCGGACATATAGAGAAAAAAACCAAGAAAAAAAGAAAAGAAACTAAATAAACATGCATAACTTTTTTTTATTAATCATCATAACCGTCTACTTCAGTTGTTGATTGCGTTTCTCGTTTACCATATGTTCTCTCTGGTGCATATTCATGATTTTGATGGATGCTAGAACTTTTAACTGCATCGACGTGCATTGAACGAGTAAACGGCTGCTTTTCAAGCGTTGAACATGGCACTTTATTTATTTTATCTTTTATCGAATGCGTTGGCTTATGTTGTCTGTGCAATAATTTTTTTATTTCACGTCGAAACATCGATGATGATGCAAAACAAAATACGAATGATGCTGCATAATACGTATTGATTAAACATTGATAAATATTTCCTTGTATCATAAACGATTTGTATTCCTCGGGTGAATGCATACCACGTTGCGGATCGAATGACAACGCATAAAAGATTTGAGCCGGTGCAACGAGAGCCAAAAAGCCAATATTTGATGCAAGTAACATTGTTGTTACACGTCTTGTACGGCTTTTTGAACGTGACTTAAGATGTTCATTATTTACTGGATTTAGAAAAGATTTTTTTATTATAAATATATTTAGTATTAATGTTAATGTACATGGCTAAACAAAAAGAATGATCATGTAATAAATATAAATGTAAAATTAGATTACTGAATGTTATTCACTCGCCTAAACTAGCAACTCTCGTTTTTATTCTAGACCCATAGAAAGTAATCGAACTTTGTCTACTGTGTTGTTCTTCATTCGAGAAAGAAGAAGAAAAAGAAACTTACGACAATGATAATTGTAACGAGTTCTTGCCATGTACTTGTTGAGGCGAAAAATCTTTGTATATAATTTCTACTTTGTTTATAAAATATACATGCTAAAAATGTTGTATTGACGCTTAATGATATTTTACTTCCAGTAAATAGAAGATAATGTAAGTTTAATATCGATAATATTAAACTCGTCATAAACATTGTATAAAGAACCGTGTAACTTTTTCTTGTAGCTGTACGTCGAACTGTTCCCGTTTGTCGAAAACGATCGAATGCGACAATAACGATAATCCATGATGCCATGCCACGTATCCATTGAGCAACAAATGCATTTATTCGACACCAACCCAAATCAAATAAACTTCGTAAATGAATACCATGCCCTTGTGATAACATCATATTCAATGTATTGGTCAATAAAACTCCAATATTTAATAAAGCACAGACAGCCATAAATTGACACGTTGTATACTTACGTAATTTTGCTTGAAGAAGTGTTATGGCTGTTAAAAGATTACCACATGTGCCAGCTAATATAAGAAAAAGGAAATAACCACAATAAACTATTCGATTTACGAATAGTAAAGTAGCAAAATCATCAACAGGATAGATGAATACCGATTCACTTGTTGAACTAAATCAAGTTTCATGGAAAATATGATTATTATAAAAAGAACTAAAGCATAAGAAAAGAAAATCAAATTCTTACTTATTCATCACTTCTTTATTGAAATGTGTCTAGACAAATATATGTATCGATTGTATTCCGATTGTGACGTCAACTGTACAACGTGTTCAACAGAACCACGAAAAGATTATACAATGTAGGAAATAGAATTGAACGGAAAGTAAATGATTTAGAACTATATTAATATATATTCGTCAATAAATACAATAAGTACTATGTCTGAAACAAAATAGAGTTTAAATAGATATTTGTTTTTCTACTATTTACTTGAATAGATTATTTAAATAAAATGTACAGAAGAACAAATTGAATGAGACAATCATAGTATATAAGATCGTATTTATATTCTATGTACATGTCACATTGAATGGAATTCTAACAGAAGACATCGTAAGAACAGAGTGATAGTACTGTTAAAATTTCAAACGACAAAGTCACCTCATTCTAATCTAGAAGGGCTCGAGATTTCTTCAATGTACTATAATGGCTTAGATGCCTGATGTTTTGCTAAATTTTTATCTCGTCTCTAATTTAGGAATATTAATCAAAAAGAGAAAAGAAAATTGAAAAGAAATGATAGAGAGGAACATGCAACTAGTGTAGTGTAAATGTGTAAAATGAGAAAATAGAGAAGCCAACAAAGAAGAGAAGAAAATGAAGAAGGAAAATTGACAAAGATTTTCTTTCCCGCGCTCATCTCTGTTTTCTTCTCTTCATTTTACTTTGCCTCCACTAATGATAAGAAGGATACTTTTACTTGAGATATTTGCATTTCCTTTCTCTTTCTTTTTTTTTAAATATTTTTCGCTCTATTTTTGTTGCTACATGAGAGTAATCTATTTTTTCATATCTTTATCATGAATAGTATCAACCCTATATTGTTCTGTGTTGTTGTAGAACTTATATTTCCGTCAACTACTTGACAAAACGAAAAACTTAATTCAACTTGCAAACTCAATATTATTTGTTTCTTTCCTGGTTGTTTAGGTCTATTTGAGACTATGTTTTCAAGTAGTATAGAACAGATGCAGGCATCAATAACAAGAGATATGGGCTCTAAAATCAAAGGAAACACTTTCTAAAATCCCCCTTGGTATATTAGCAAGTTGTCTCATTCAATGATTTATTCTTCGATGATCACATATGTTTCATGGATTCTTTATCTTTTTTTTCATTCCAGTTCTATCGTTTTCGGTCGAAACTATTCATCTGTCTGCATAGTCTTGCATGTGTTTGTTCGCGTGTATAGAAAAAGGATATGGCTAAAAATAAAAATAGATAATAATGCATCATGTATCATATTTTGTTCCTTTATTTTTCTCTATTTAATTCTTCGTTTAGTGCTCTCCTCTCTTTTTCACACATTAACTACTCAAATAAAAACAAATATCTTCACCGTTAAATTACTTTAGAGAAATATTGTGAACGTAAAAGAAAGCAATGATGAAAGAAAAAAGAATACTTTATTGTTGCCTCATGCCTTGAAAATTAACTCGCATCACGATATATTTTTACAAAATTAGATCATCTCAACTCTTTCATATTTAACGTGCTTTTCACTAGTCAAACGATTCATAAATAAAAGAAAGAGAATTCATCAAGATAATGGCACCAGTATCTTTGTTCTTTTTGTGCGTGTAATTAATCCGTTCAACACAATGAAATTATAAGATTCCCAAGAAAGATTGAATAAAAAGCGACAAAAATGAATGTGAACCTCCAGCTTTTAACTACGTCACTGTATGCGTGTCAATAAAAATGAAGCATACGATTGAAGAGTAAGAAAACTAACTGTAAAACCTATATTATATTCATTATACCAAATTCATAGGTAAATAAGACCGAATTATTCAAGTTTATAATAGATCAATCTAGGGTCATGCTGAGCATTCTAGTTTGGTATGCAAGTAGGAGGAAATAAGCTATGATAATTTTTAAAAACATATATATATATATATACACTTTGAAATTCGCAAATATTTTTCATAGTACACATACCAGTGTCAGTAAAACTGAATGAAGTTTGTTTGTGTGTGTGTTTTTATTATTGAAGTAGTGAAAATGAAATAAAATGGCTACTTAAAAAGAAAAATTTGTTTAAAAGACGCTAAAAAACACTTACATATGCGCTGGAAAGAATGTTTTCATCGGCAAAATTAGCGTTAATTGTTGTTTTAGGATGTGTCTAGACGTGTGTAAGATAGTTTTCATTATTAACAGATCTATACCTAAGATTAATTTGTAAAATTTCCACTAGAAGTCCATCTTCAAATCGAAAGTCAATATCGATGTCTTTCGGCGGACTGTGATCTTTTCTTAGAACATTTTTGTAAACGAAGCGTCTGTATTTTCCTTTACTATTATTTAACAACATTACTGCTAAATTTATTTTAGGAATTAATCAAACATATTCTTCTAAAATCATAGACGATTCGTTTAGCCTGGTTTATTATTCCTTGGGGAAACTTGATTTCTTCCATTGAATTATGAATCTGATGATTACATTTTCTTGTATCATATGGTTACATGTTGGACATTGATTTCTTTTTATAATTCATATGCATATGACTAGAAAGGAAAAACCCGTCTTTTCCTAGCCTTACAAGTAGAGTCGTTGTAACTTAGTTGATAACTTCTACAATAAAAAGCAGGAAGTCTGTGGTCTTATCGGAAGTACTCTTTATTGTAATGCATCGTAGAGGGGCATACCTTGAATCAACATAGACGAACAGCACAATTTCGGTTCATAAAAAAAATAAAAGAAGTCAAAGAATACACTCGTATCTATAGTGAAAAGAAAAGTTTTGACAATGTCGACGGAGAGCTTTGCATCAACTCATCATAATAGATTGACTTTTTATTCAAGTTTTTGTTCCGTTTCAAATCAATACTAATGCGTAGGAATATTCTGTATTTTCTGACTACGTCATTGAAGATAATCACTCAACAAAACATAATCGAATTTTTCATTTTGATTTGTTTTACTTTTATTTCTCATTATGATTTGAGTGTATAATTATCATTACTTAACACTGTCGAGCTGCTGAAGAAAGACATCGAACTCGTGAGATAAATCCATGATAATATATGTATTTTTCAGTTGGGCTCACTGTGTTGTTTACGTCTGATTTATATATAAGCTTTTTTTCGTGTTACATAATTATTTGATCTTTCTAGAACCGTCGAAGAAAAGGTCATTATGCATGATAGACGACACCTAGTTGAATTTGATAATTGTCAACGAATATTTAATAAAAATGCTTAAAACTGTAAAATCTACACCTTAGATGGAAAACAAATTCGTCCAGCTAGTAGAATAAATGAAAAGCTTGACTTTTCTTTTCTTGCAAGTACTTTGAAAAATATTAAAAGTAAAATGGATCTTGAAAACGTATTATAAGTTTGTATTCAAATCAAAACATCATTACTGATCAACTAATGGAATATTATTCATTCCACCGAATTAATTTCTTAGATGTAAAATAAGAACAAGAATTGTGCATGGTTCTCTTGTTCTTGTCTTGTAGAAAAGAGTAACTTTTCTTCAAGCGAGAAAAATGTCTGCTCTTATCCTTATATGATTTTCCTGAATTCAAAAACTTCTTTCAATACGAATCTTAGATTGCATCGATAAATATCATACATTTGCATTTATATTTGCTCATAACTACAGGGTACTTTTTCTGTCGCATATTATTAACATAAGACGAATATGATTTATTCGTATTAATGAACATGTTTTAATCTCTATGATGCACGCATTTGAAAGAAAAGAATTAGACATGCGCACTGCATAAATTTGTATTTTTATTTTTTCTTCTGATTCATTTTAATAAACTGCAATTTAACTTATCATCAAACCTAAAATTCGAAATCGGAATGCAATTCACTTAAAAAAATCATCCATATTAGAGAAAAACGAACGATATAGAATTCAAACGAGCAGCATACTAAGAACACTAAGAATATTACTCTAATTACAAGAGATGTAGATAGAAAATAAGAGAAAAAAAAAGAAAGAGAAAATTTGAATTATTAATGAAATTAGAATAACGTGTATGTAAAAGACTAATTTGGTTTTCTCATCGGGTGAAAGTCTAAGCCTGCATAAAAGATCTGAATGACTAAGTAGTTTTATTTGTAATCTATGCTCTCTAGTTCTACATGGATGAGATAGAAATAAAATAGGATGTTAAAACAAGCGATACTCTTGGAATTAATAAAAAGGAAACCCAAGATGTATATAAACAACAACAGCGAGAGATAATTATTTGTATTTTTCTTCCTTTTAATTCTATCTAATTAATAGATTGTATTACGTATATTATTTCGTAAATAATATACTCAAGCCTACAAACTTAATACTCGTATTGATGCCTCATTTAAAAAGTTGTAACTTACGGAAGCTAAATGTGTGACTCTTCCCTGCTTCTTTTTTAAATTGTCTACACAAAGTTTTATTTTCCATGGTTTTGAGAACAATTAACACAGTGTTCCTTTTCCTTTTAGTATTAAACCGCTTTGGAATTTGTCGTTTCTAATACTGGTCTACACCTCCGTTCCTTTGAAATCTTGTAAAGATAAAGCCGTCCATAATCCTAAAATTCTATCTACTAATAATAGATCTAATTTAAGTATTACAGTAGTTATGTATTGTTGCCATTAATTCGTAAAATCTTGGTATATATATGTATATATGTTCTATGGAAAGTTAGCGACACTTTGCATACACGTAAATAAAGAAACAATAAAGGAAAATTATTCCAACTAGACTGAAAGATCTATAATTACTATTGTGAAATGATAATACTTAAACATATCGTCTTTTATTAAAATGACAAAAAAGCAACAGACATGAATACTTCATTTGAGATTGAGAATGTTCATCAACCATAATTCATTACATATGTTGAAGATGATAGGATGAATACGATCTAATCAAAGGTGTACTATCAAAAGACTATGAAGCACGTCCCCCTCTAACGTATAGATTAACTTATTATTTTTATGAAAAACTCAGCTACGAATATGATAATTTCATTTCGAGGAGTCATTTTTTTCTTCACATTAAGGATTTGTATATAGTAGTTGTAGTTTTTTAATCTATCATTTGATATGTAAAATTATTGTGTCTGAAAAAGAAATCGACGCTGTTCGATTATTCACACTCGAACAACACAGAATTCATTTTCTCAAAGTGTCTTCCAATAAACATAGGTTAAACATGTAGGTAAATTATATCTTTTATTGAATAGGACGTTGTCATATATGTTCTTTTACATTCTTTTAAATTGAGACAACAGTCAATGATCATATTCTTCAAAAATAAGTATGAGAATCATAGGAAACATCTTGATTTATTCGTGTTAATCAAAGGAAATTAACTGGGTTCATACAATACAAGTCGTTCACTAATATGAGAGATTTCATAAAAGAATGAACCTTTGATCATTAATAGGATTAGGAGTTTAAAAAATTCAATAACTTCATTGTTCTTAATCTATCGATTTTCATCGCAGAATATGATGAGTTAAAAATAGTTATGAGCTTGTCCGGTAAGATTCTAATCATGGTATTGTTAAAGAAAGAATATTTCGTGCTCAACTTATGAGGATGGATAGATGCAGCTAAACGCAAAACGTAACATATATCATGCTTCTGAAATAATAGTTAGGTAAACAAAGATGTCTTCCACATATTATTTCTGTAGTCTGTCGTTCTTAACTGATTCTTTAGGATATAAGGGTTTTTATCGAGTTCAATGCAACTGATTGTTTGAAAATAGTTGATTAACTTAAGGAAAGATTGATGACTAGGGATTTTCACCAATGTATTTCTTTTCTTTTATTAGAATATTTCGAATGATGGATGAGAATAACGACGTACTACCTATTGGTTTCATCATGTCTTAATGGCTGCAAACATGACGTGTGACATTCTATTTTAACATTAGAACAATGTGCGAGTTTCAATGCTAAGAGATATTTTATTAGGCAAATAGAAAAGCAATGATCATAGAAAATTTCAGAACATTCGTCAATCTTTATCGATAGCTTTTAAATCGCGTCAATCTATGCTATAGTTTTAAGAAATTTTGTGATAATCGGTCATATGCTGCAAAGCAAACATATCTGAATTGTGTAACTTGCTGCTTACCATACACTTTGACACAAAAACAGACGTGAGTTTTACATGAGAACGTTTCATATTAAGTGAATTCGACAGATAATACAGTTCTTTTCTTTTTAATGAAGAAATCAAGTCTCACGACATAAGCGTCGACGTCATTTAAATTTCTCGGTAACAAACTCGCAAGTTCACGATGAAGTTTTTCTGTATAATCATTCTTATTTCTTTGTCGAGTACTTTAAAAAAACAGATATGACACTCAAAATCGATCAGTGTCTCTGCAAATCCTAGATTTATGATGAGAAAAAAATCGGAGTCAGTATTGACTTTGACTTCTTTTTGTGGCGATGTCTATTTTTAACTATACTTCACAAATAAATTGACCCATATATACGAATAAGAAATGAGATGATAAAATATGCATTTATACCTTACATGTGTTCTTCTTGATCGCAGATTTTCATATAAATGAGTGATATTTGCTTTTGAATAAATACGGTAATATGATTGATTACAGGTTATGAGTTGTTTGTGTTTGTTTGTAATCTTGACTTTAACTATCGCTTTGTTTAGAATAAAAATAAACATCTTATTGTCTTTTAATTTACCGTAAGTCTACGAAAAAAGTAAGCCTAATCGAACTGCTTGTTTTTTATGTTCTTCTGACTTTTACTTGTACTGTAATGAATGCCGGAAACATTACTCAGTATATACTTTCTATGACTCTAGAACTAAGTGCATTTCTCTCTATAAAAAAATAGTTTATCTGATGCTAAATCAGTAATATAATTGTCAGGTTTCTACAAATTTTTGACGTCGACTTGTCAAAAACGGAAATGTTCTGAGGGTTTCTACTTTGATAATATTTTATGTCTTATTTTTTAATTGGATTTACGTAACAGCCGTCGTTTTTCTAACGGAAACGCATGTTCATTATTTTTTATAGGAGATGAACCATTTCTATTTAATACAAATCAAATAAGATGCCACTCATTGCCAGAATTCTAGCGGCTTCCGAAGTCACAGAGGACAAGTGTATTGAGCAACATTTCAATAAAGCTTTGTTTGAAAGAAAAATGAAACAATACGTAAAGTAAAGTTCAAAATCACAAAAATAATCAAGTTTTTTATTATGAAACGAAATAGTATCTCATGTTCGATAATCTTTCTTGAACTCAGCAATTTTCAAATACTAAAATAAGTAGTGTAGTGAAATTCAATCACATGAACAAGATATGAGCATGCGACTTGATCTTACCAAAATATGTACTCCAATCAATTAAATCTCCCTTATAATGTAGAAGTCGAAGAAAAACTCATTTTTATTCGAATGATCACAATGAATTATGAAGAGAAAGGTTTCATAGCCGAACAAGCGACTTCTTTATGGTACCTATCTAATCTTGTAGAATACTCGAAGAATCGAATAGAAGCCTAAGGGAATTCGTACCCATAATAGAATCAGGTACAAAATTTCAAAAATCAAACAAGATCAATTTGAACTCCTTTTTATATAATGTTCGTTTGTGAAACCTTGCATTTAATTGTTGGATGAGGTTTTCAAAAAGAAATCTTAATCAAAATATAAGGTTTCCTATGATAATATAATATTATCTTATATGATTGAAGGATCTTTCAAGAATTTGACAGTAAGAATTTTGTAAGATTTTCCACATGCGAATATCAGACGAAAAATTTTGAAACGATACGGAAAATCTTGCAAAATAATAAAACCTAAAAAATGCTTACACGCGACTATACTCTAAGATTCTTGAACGATCTCATGATTGCGTCACATTATCTAGGATCGTTATTTCATATCTTAAGAAAAAAAGAGCTAGATTTTTCAAGAAGCTTATAATAAGTGTTAGTGTAAATTTTTTAATTGATCTAGACGATGCGTAAACGATTCACAGCGATTTTTGCCATACATCCTTTAAAAGAAATTTAAAAAACTATCCACCAACTAGATCATGCAAATAATATAGTTTGTCGAGAATCCTATGTCAAGACAAAGTGAAACTAATAGAATACTGTATACTATTCTAAAAGAAGCTATTATCATTGACTACGAATACTCAGTCATATATTCTTTTCTACTCCATGAGTCAAGCAACTCGAGAATATTTCGATTACAAAATACATGTTTAAAGATTGAACGTAGAATATAATTAAATCTCGAAGAACATGTTGCTATGCTTTTACATGAGATAGAATAAAATTCTTAAAATTTACTTTGAAAAAATTCCAGTATAATGACGATTAACCGAAAATTTTCAAAATCAATATTTTATCTTTTTTTTCCTCATCGGCATCTACGTTCACAGATAAACTTGATATTTGTACTTAATCTTTTATTTAATATTAGATGTAAAAATAGCATTTTGATGAAATGACGACGGTGACATTACTACGTGTCTTAATTACTTTACATCGATATAACGTCATTCATTATCCGTCCTATCATCTTTGTTATCACTTTGTGTCATTATTTTCCGGCTAGTCTTTTGATGTCTTCTATCTAGTTCTATTGTTTCAAAACTCTCTGTAAGAGAAGTACGTGCACTATCATGAACAATCAGATCTTAAAAGTATATAGACCGTAAATGATCAGTTCTAGATTCTCTAGTTGAATATTGATTTTGGTACTCATTTAAATCCTATCAGCACAAAATAAAACAAAATAAAAAATCGTAGAAGAATCTAAGTAACACTGTTTACATAGTAGTTTCTCATAGATTGAAAAAAAAACATATTCAAATACATGCATAGTAAAATATTGATGGTGAAGCAAGATGTTGTGTCATATTATGACGTATATTTGAAAAACTACTCTTAGCAAGTCGAAAGTCTTGTGAAGAATTCTATCGACACAGTTCTGTTTTCTTTCACTGTTTATGCAAAGACGCTGTGAGCTATAGATATTTCTTTCTTATTTTCTATCAATTTAGTCTCGTCTTGACTAGATTTCTTGTTTTTGTAAACAAACTGATTTATTGTACCACTCTATTCCATTAGATCCTGGTATATTCTATCGAACATCTGGTTTAAATATGAGCTCTGTCTATCTTAAGAGTGTCTGTTCTAAGTTTCCTAATAAATTTATTGTAAACACCAATCTATTATGAATCTGTCAATAGACGAGATAATGGTTTAGAATATTAATTGATGATAATTATTAATGTATTATGCAGCATCGGTGATTTTACACTAAGTTCAACAATATTGAAAAGAAACACTTCCACGTATCGGTGACTTAGTGTCTTTATCATGATAGATATAATGTTATTTTAGTTGTTTTTATCTCTTGCCGGAAACTAGTTTCATTAAATCTAAATTGGACTAAGTATGTGTTTCATTAAAAAAACAAACACGAATACTTTACTGGGGTAAAGCTCAACGATATTCATGTCAATTTTAATAAATATATTTATATTGTCATTGTTAAAACACTTCTTTTACAAACGTTTTATTGCTACAAAAATATAAATAGAAATGTCTCATTAGTAAATCACCTAGATACCTAATTTTCGTTAATGATCGATTCTATTTTATATTACGATGAAAATCTTAATATCTAATGAAATATTTTACAGAAATAGATGTACACTGTTAAATCATTTCCATTTATGGATGTACAATAAAGTTGATTCGAATAAAATTATGACAGGAAACAAATAAAGTTAATTATAAAACAAGTCGGGACTTCTCAGCAAGCTCATGACATACAAGTTAAATCCTTCTATCTCATTGATAAGGATGCTTGAAAATAATAAGTTTTTACTCATTGAAACTATGTACTACTTACATTACCTTAGTATAATTTTGTGAATAAAATAGTATGAAAACAAGAACCTTATGTTTGCACGACATTATTGTTTTTTTTTAATAGACTCGTCCAAAAACAGTTCGTAAGATAAAGCTAAATCTATACAGCACGACTACAAGTCCTCGATATTTTGCAGCTGCTGCAGTCGATATTTACGTATTGAAATTAAAATCTAATGAAATATTAGTAAGAAAGTTTGCTCCTATCAATATATAACAAAAAAATTAAGTATTACCGTACAATTTTTTTCACAAGTTTATAAAAATAAAAGCAGTTGTCGGGCATTAAAAACAGTCTTGTTCTTTTCGGAATTCATTTAATTGGAAGGATTTCATTGTATGGACTTATCCTGTATTGACACGTTTATGAATGCATCGTAAACATAAAGCAGTATGTGCCGTTGACAAACAGAGAAAATATCCCTGGAAATATTAACGGAGAACTTTTCATTTTAGCTAACCATGATTGATGAGATCTCATGAGGAACATTCCGAATGTTTCCAAATGTGGTTTGCGATGATACATTGGTGCATGAGATTTCCTTGTATTTCACCTTAGTGTATCACGCTTGTTTTTGATTTAGCAAACAACCGGCATTTTTTTCACTATTGTTCGTATTGGAAAGAATTCAGAAATATAACAACATATCATAATGATAGGTTTCTGCTATTATATAGCATGCCGATGTACTTGACATCGAACTAGTACTGAGTGATCTGTATTGTTTGCAAATAATTACCATACTTTGTGTAAAAAATCATACCAATAGAAAAACAGAATCAATCTATCTCATCTAAAAAAATATTCAAAATATTTGTGACAATTAATTTTGTAATGACTTACATACTCTAAGCCGTTGAAAAGTTCTATTTCCTGTTTATTTTGATTTCAGTATGCTTAAATTATATCATAAAGCCATTTACGAAATATTATTTTTCTTTTGCTTTCTCTAGTTTACGATGAATGATTCCAGTCATATATGTCTCTTTTATTTCAAGTGAATTTTGAACTGTACATATCGCCTATAGTCATGTTTTTTTAATACATTTTTTTTCTCAAGGTTCTTAGTTATTTATCATTCGTTAGTTTTTGTAAACTAAAATAAGAGGTTTTTCTAAAGCACATGTCGCAAAGTCAACAAAGTATTGAAAATTTCATATTACTTGTTATGTATGTTATATAATCGTAAGTTGGGTTCATTTTTATGATCATGTTCCCACTGTTGTCTTTTTCTACAATCATTACAAAACATGTCAAACGATTGTTTTTGCATCGGCCACCAATACGTCTATCGTCCTTGAGAAAACCAGTCATATACTCATATAAAATCATTCACCTTGTTCGAACGACAATTAAATTACGCGTAAAAACTTGTGAAGCTATGAGATTATGAATACTTTTAAAAACACTGGTTCAGTAGAGAAACCATCGATAAACTAGCTTCATCAATTCAACTGTTTCTTTGGAGGATTATTTTTTGACGTGTAATAATTTGAAATATTCATTGATGAGTGAGCCTATCGAAATTTGATATAGTAACGGTTAAATTTATTTCAAGGTTCAATAATTGAGAATGTTTGCTTGAATTACTTACAGTATTGCATTGGATAGAATCTCAATTTCATGGCTTTCTTTCAACAATACACAGGAACAGAGAAGAATATTGTTGATTCGATTGGAAAAAGAGTTTGATGTCATTCTGTATGAAAATCAATCATTCTTCAACATAAAGATCTAGTTGATATTCTGCCCTGTCAATCTTAGGCTATAATTGCTGAATGAAATAGTTGATATTAATAAGAAAAATCAATACAGTACATCAACTATCAATCAGAACAAATTCCTTGGATTATATTACATTCGAAAACATACTCATATAGTTTTATTTCAAGATACATATCGGTAATTTTTCATATCCTAGTTTTGAACAACAAGTTTTAAATTACCATAGACATATATGCTTATATTCAAGAGAAAAGTTTGACTTCAAGAGCGATCGATGTTCGATAATTTTCTTGTATCAATAAAATAAAAGAACTGAAAAAGCTTTTAAAATACATATATGACCTGTGTACTTCTTAATTTTAAAAGCAAAATCTTTTACTTAAGAGAAAAACTTCTATTCTAAGCAATTGCCTCTCTTCTAAATGTTCCATTAGAATGTATATTCCAAAACTTTTCTTCCAACAGTAGTCATATAGTTTTTTTTTAAATTAAATAATATTATGTTTGCAAGAAGAAAAAAAAAGAAATCAGTAGATCATTAATAACAGTATGAGCATGCACATCAATTTGATACACACAAAGAAAAAACGGAAATTAAAACATTATTAGCTTTTTTCTTGAATTTCTTTTCCAAAGAAAATTTAAAAAAAATACATTTATAGACAAAGTAATACTGATAATTTAAATCATGTTTTTTGACGTTTAATAGTCTCATCGATTGATGTAATAAGACTATGTAGTAAATCTTCTACTTGTTGTATACTTCTATAAAATGAAAATCATCGGATAAAAACAAATGAAAGATCAAAGTGGAATCTTACTGTAAATTATCATCATCATCATGATCGTCACCATCATCACGTTTTCGTTTATGACTGATAATAGTATTATTATCTTCTGTTTGCTGAATCGGCGAGATAGCTTCAATAATTGGTCCAACTAAAGGACTTGTCATTGGCGACAGTGGTGTTGATGGATTACTTGTTTGAATATCAGCTAAGAGAAAATCTGTTTGATCATTTTGATACTGTGTTGTTGGTGAATGTCCATCATCAGATTTATTTACGTTCACATCATTGTGCGATGAATTGAACGATACAGAATTTCGACGTTGTTTTCGATGACGGAATGCATGATCAATAAGTTTCTCTTCACATGTTTCATCTAAGCGCCAGAAACTTCCTTTACCAGTTTCATTTTCTTTACGTGCGAGACGAATAAAATAACGATTCAAACTAAGATTATGTCGAATGGAATTCTAATGAAAAACCAGAAGAAAAAAGAAAAATGTTTCGTTTTGAAATCTTGTTTTTTAATTTCATTAATAAGAACTTACTTGCCAGCCACGATTATTTGCTTCGTAATATGGATATTGTGCCGATATATAATTATATATTTGACTTAAAGTCATTTGCTTATCAGGCGCCGATAAAATTGCTTGAACGATTAACTGAGCATAGGAAAATGGTGGTTTTGTAGCCACTTTAGAATTCATGTTATCAAGATCATGTTGATTAAAATCGATCCCTGATGATGGTAATCGATGAATTATTGGAGAACTACAATAAATACAGATAGGTGTTTATTAATAAATTGAGTGATACTGAAAAATCAGTTGTTGTTTTGCTTTTTCTTACCTAACTAATGTTTGATTTTCACTGAAATCACTGTTCAGAATTTTTGGACTAGTTGAGCAAGACGATATTGTAGAACTGTAATTTAAAAAAATAAATTATAGTTTATGAACGTGTCTCTCTCTCTCTCGAAAGATTTAAAACTGTACCTTAACAAAGAAGTGTTTGGTGTTAAATTCACAGTAGCAGAATTTTCATAATGAATTTTTATGTGTCCATTATTGCGAGAATTTGATATGGAATTGATTAAACATGCCGATGGATTCGGTATGTTAAGATTTATTGGTAAAAGACTATTATTCGGTTCATGATTATTATTAGCTTGATTAACTGTTCGATGTGGATGTTGATTAACTGCAACAAGAATCACTTGTTGTTGTTGTGGTGTTACATTTGGTACAGACTGAAGAAGTAATGAAGAGTTGGTCGATGGATTAGTTGTATCGATTGGAACTGATGATGATGATGACGATGATGAACGTTGCTGTTGTTGTAATGCATCGGTTGATACATGACGTGAAACACTTTCAGGCGACGTTCGATTCATTGTTGCATTATTATTCGTAGCATTATTGTTGTTTATTAACGATGAAAATGAAATACACATATCTGTACTTGGAAAACGGAGAGTACATCTATGAAATAGAAAATGTAGAAAAATTGTACAAGGTCGAATGACATAATTCATTCATTCTTACTGCTTAGGTAAGACTGTCACTGAAGACGTTTTTGTATAGTTATTATTAATAAAGATACCATTTTTACTGCGACATTTTAATTGAAAATCACTACCATTGACAAGTATTAATTCGAAATGTGTTCGTGAAACAACAGGTGTCGAACCTAGTGAATATAAATAAATAAGTAGGTACAATCTATTCACTTCAAGATGGAAATAAGGAACATTTTATGTACCCATATTAACATCAACTTCATGTCGATTAGTTTTTTTTCCTACACTGGTTTTTTCTTGCCAAATATCGTATATACCAAAATGAGTTGATTCAAGACGTGCAAATGGTAGATGAACTTGATCATTTCCATTCACAGTCGCTGTTGTTGTTGTTGTTGTCGTTGTTGTATTTGACATGTTTGAAAAATAATGAAAATTGCTGATGAATGAAGTTAGATGAATATCACTATAAACTTTTAAAGATTGTTCATAGAAGATACAAGTAGAATGACGTTCGATGATAGGAATTCGCTGATAAAGAACAGATATCGACTAATGCCGTTTGTGCAGAATAGTTACTACTATACAAGCATGTGTCTGACACATTGGCACGCGAGGAAAAAATGAAGAATGGAGGTGAGGGGAACAGTGATGGTGATGGTAGAGTTGTGAAGCGCGGTGGCAACCAAAATGCTTTCGTCTCGTTCTCTTTCACTCGTGAGATTGATCGTCAATATAGTTAGAAGAGGAAAAAGAAAAGAAAAAAGGAAGACGACGACGGCGGCAATGGTGACGGCGATAGTGGTTGTAGTAGTATGTCTTAGTCGCGTGTTGACGAGAACGGTGAGAACGTCGACGACGAAGCACTGCCGACGTTCGATGATGTTGTTGACATACAGCACGTTCTCTATCTCATGACATGTTGATGTTGCATACAACCAACCATTCGGTCGTTGTTGTGAAAAAAAGAAAGAAAGAAAAAAAGTTACTCGTTCTTTTTTTTTTATGGTTCTTTATCGAGCACAGTCTCAATCAAACTACATGTAGATAATACAACTAATGACTAGAAATAAAAAAACAAAAAGAAAAAAAATCTCCATTAAATTTTATCCCCATTTTTTAGTTTTATGATAAGAACAGAATGAAAAGTGAGAATAGATTACAAAAATTCATTGTTGATGGTCGATAAATAAAATACTTGTAAAAATAGATTTTTTAAAAGTGTTCATTCTTTGTATACTCGCATGCCTTCTCTTTATTAGGTCCTACATTAGCTGTACCCAGTCGATCAGTACTGGGTTACACCACGTATATCCAGTCCTCTTTTTCACCTCTTCTTTCCCCTGTATACAACGTTGGTATTATGTAATCATCTTGCATGATAACTCACAATATAGTATGTATATACCAGAGAATAATACTTAGAACTCAATACGTAACTATATCATCGTCCCCATCGATGTGCTAAAAGTAAAGTATATCTACTCGGTTTTCTTGTCGACAAAAAATGAATGGAACGACAACGACTCTGAATTTAAACAGCATCAGTCAATAATACTGTTTCATTTCTTTCGAACAATGCTTTTGCCGTTTATTTCATTAAATTCGACGGAGACTATCCTGAGGTAATAAATGAAGTACTAAATATTGCAATGGAAAAATCGATTTCAATCCGTTAAAAAAACGTGTATTATGGAATTTTTGTAAATTATGAACGAGAAAGAAAAAAATCAAGTCTTATCAATTCTCCGACCTAGCCAATGTTGTTATTACGCATAAAAATATAATTTTCTAGCTCCCACTTTTAGAGATTTTTACAGCAATAGATTATTTAGCATTATTACTCGAAACTATCGCCCTATTTTAAAGTTACACAAAAAATATACAAAAATAAAATAAAGAAATGGCTGTTCTCATAATATTGTTATAGAATTAAAAGTAAACATTTCGGACATATGGATTAGAGCCTATATCTATACTTTTCTCAGGAAAACTTAAGTGGTAGATGTCGCTATCAATCATATGTGTCACAGCCAAATACAACTAGCGCATTTTTTCTACGCAGTCTAGCGATGTAACCAGCTTTTCAGACTGGAGTGGCCTCAGACCCGGAAACTTTCTAAGACCAATTGAAAATAGTGTGAATTTCTTCCTCCTATCTGAATAGATCTTGTATATACGTTGCGAAGGGCCAAACAGGTCTACTCTTTGTAGTCCTGCCTAAGGAAAGCCGTATATTCTTTGACTTTGTCTGTGGCTATGGTGAGCTTTTCTCAGTATGGCTTGCCTATCAGTTTCAATGACCTACCAGTCATCGTCTGTTTGCATTTGCATATGCTTATATTTTTATGATATTTGAATGGAAATAGCAGAATGTTTTGATAAAAGAATTAAAGAAACATTGTTTATGGAAATGAGTATTCTATTCAGTGCTTATTTATTGAGTACCCTAGATACTCGAATAGAATACATTAGTAAAAGAACGTCAACATTTATAGAGATGACTATTTTTGATTTAAAAATTTTTTGATTGCATATGAAAAACTAGTGGATAAGAACGTATTACGAATAAACATTTGATGACAGTATATGTGTATAAAATGACGAATACTGAGCATTTGTGCGGTATGTGCACAAAATAATAAAAAGTATTCCGGTACAAGAATTAGTCAAAAAATGAAGTAAAAATTGATTAAAAAAAGATGATTAAAAGTCAAAAACAATCGCAACCCATTCATGGATTAGGAATCCATCATAATCAAACACCTTCTAAATGGATCTATTATTCTTATAAATTCCAATTTTAAGCATTTTTTAAAATATGTCTTATCAGTTATAATTACCGATGATCAAAAGAATCAGGAGAATTTTTATTTTTTAATTTATTTTTAATTTTGATGAACTACAGATTCATTAAAAATTGAGTTCAATCTACACCTTTGCATATTTTTCTTGTACGAGCAGTGAACTCGCTGAAGTGATATATGAAACCCCATAAATAAACGATACATGAATAGTATATTATTAAGCATGATTATTTTCAGTCTAAACAAAAAAACTCTCCCTTTTGATGTTCTGCCATCAAGTGTACTACACAGTATTTTTTGAGCATTTTTCTAGCTCAAAACATGAAGTTTTCTATAGAAAATCGAGAAAACTATGGTAGGTAAGCGACCTGTCTATATTACGCAGGTTACATGTATCGTATTTAATATTGTTCTGTCCTGCCCCTGCTCCAAAAATCATTGCATGCGCTTGCCTCAGATGGGCTCGATCGGCTGTTTTGGCCTGTCATGTGGTGTTCCTTTAATCCCTCTTTATTATATGTGATAGAACGTTTACTTAAACTAACAAAACAGTAGCATCAAGGTGAAGCGAAAGTAAATATATATAACAGGACTATTGCGTATCTTTAATACGATACTATCCCCAACACTATCCACAAGTAGACTACGCAAAGCTAACTACTGCACGGATTGCATTTTCATCGTGTAAATTTCCCTATTGACCCGATAACCGGTGATCATGAAGTAATAAACATCGTTTACAGACCATAAAAATAGACCAGACTTTCATCTTGTTCTTTTCTGTTCACTGCTGTTGATCGTCAACCGATTGTAAATATTATTTTTTCGGAAAAAAGTCAATCAGAACAATTACAACAACATTAAATGATAGCCAAACAGAAGTATATTTAGCGCTGACTCAGCCCACCTCGTGCATATACCACAAGGACTACTTCGACTCTTCT
>OENT01001340.1:0-47629 GCA_900239685.1 Rotaria macrura | reverse complement strand
TACACCGGAACCGGCAGGAAGAAGCCGGAAAATATCCCGTTTCCTGCGGGTTCCGGCCGGATCCGGGCTCCGGAACGAACGACCTGGGACGTAATCTGTTTACCAATGATTCACAGAGAAGGAGGTGAGAGCACATTCAAAAGGATTTATAGTAAGCACTTTCAGTTTAGTTTCGTTCGATCTATTAAAAGAAATGCATTAAAATGAAAAGAAAGTTGACATTTACGAATAGTTCTGTTATATAACTATTAATTTCTTATTTTTTTACAATAATAAGAAATGAAAAATATTATGTCTAATTATGCTTTGATACGAGCGCTTTGGATGATTGAGCAAGGAATAATAAGCAATTAATTTTATTTTTTACCTTGACTTTGTAGTAATCATGTTTTGATTTACACTATAAAAGCCGCCGATTTTTCTTTCGTCTTTTAGCTGAAGTTTTCTCAAAGAACGAGGATAGAATTCTGAAGCATCATTAGATTGATGTGACATACAAGTTTAAAAATTTATTTCTATTTCAGACTTGATAAGATATTTTCCAGGAATTAACACTTGTCGATATTGAGAATTCGATTAAAGTTACATAATGAAATAAAATATTTTTTTTGCATTCTGTGTGCAATTCATGCGTCTATCTGATCACGGTAACTGTGAAGAGTAGTTTTCGTTGACGATATCATCATCAGCATGCAAATGTTCTAATCAAACATACATTGAAGTTTCACGCAATATTATTTACAGGTTGCCAGTTTACATTCAATAATAAATACTTCGTTTAATTCAGAGAAAAATTATCTTTTGACCAACAAGTGTATTCTAATGACTCTTGTATATATAGAGCACCGACATTTTGTCAATAGCGCGATGAGTTTAGCCTTTTTTCATTCAAACTCACCGATATTTGTGATGTCTTCGTTGATATATGATTGAAATTTAGTCATCAATATATTATATATGAACTTCAAATATATGAAACAAGAGAAAATTGATTGATAATTATGAGAAGAAGAAAATATATAAGAACATCTGATAATATTCGATTAATACATACAAAACAAGAAAAGAGATCTCATCATAGTGAAGTTCAAGATAATTTCAGGTTCAGCTAGTTAACAGTCCTGACTATTGCTTAAATACAAAATTACTTGTGTCATCCGATTACACTGCACGGGATATTTTTTGTTAATCGACACTTATGAACAGAACTTTTCTCGGGTCCCATTTAGATATGTGTTAGACCAAGAACCAATCGAGCACAGCATACCAAAGTCGTCAATTCGATACGTTCCAACACATGTTCTCAAGCAAAACAATCAGGCTGAATCAGAATTGCGAGGAACAGTTGTATCGTTTCAAATAGTACAATTGTACAAACTTTTTCGTATTGTATAACCCTATTGAGAAGAGGATCTGTTCTTTGCAGAACATGGTCTCACTGAAAAGTTGTCCCTTCAAATCTCAAATCTACATTGATATTTCTCCTATCTTCTCTAATTTGCTTCGTAGGTTGTCAATGGATTACACCTTAAAAGCGCAGAAAAAAGTTCTTCTTTTTTTATCGAAGCACCGTAAGATCACTGCTAAAAATTTTGATAAGTTGTTGGGTTCTCGCGAGAACCCGAAAGTTGCGCACGACGAAAGTTGCGCACGGAAAGAAGCGCACGGAAAGTTGCGCACGGAAAGTTGCGCACGGAAAGATGCGCACGTGAAAGTTGCGCACGACGAAAGCTGCGCACGAAGTGTGAAACGTTATCAAATATTTAACGAAAAAAAATTTATTACCTTTATTTTATTTTTTAAATCATATATTGAAACATATAGACTTTTGAACAGAGAAAAAAATAGACACATAAACTATCGTGATCATAGTGATTATATGGTTATAATGGATATTTTTAATGAGGATATCTAATTTAGAGTAATATTATGTGCTAAAGCCGTGATTTGATCAATAATATTGCGGTGAGGATTCGAGACGAGATTTTGTAAACGGTTGTCAAGATGTTGATATTTTGTTTTCTTTGAAACAGGTTCACCAGCATTAACGGTCGACCTTTCTCTGTAGTAGTAAATTGAACAGCAGTAGACATGATTGAGTAATATACAGAATAATCAGTTCTGTTAGTTCGATCTCTTGTGTGTTCTTTTATAGAGAACATTTTGTTCTCAAAATGAGCTTAACTTAATTGCGACAAAGTATCAAACGGATCAGTTATTTATTGATCAAAAATCGTTAGTCATTTGACAGGATAATCATCTCTACCTATATACATCTCTCACTATAATTCATATTCAATTTCGATTAAAAATGTTTGCATGTTTCCCTGTATCGTGTGTTGTTTTGATTATTTTCTACCACGAAACAAAAATTAAATATCTCGTGCGCAATTTTCACGTGCGCATCTTTCCGTGCGCAATTTTCGTAGACCCAAATTATCCTAGATGTCATCAATGATTTTCTAATCTGTTTAGTCATCTAGCGAATGGCTATCTTCTAAGGTATTGACTTTTAACAACACCTGATGTCCTTAACTAATTAGATTAAATCAATACCGTCTTTTCTGAAAATTTCAGCACGTCCCCAATTACAGGAGAGCGCAACTTCCGATCACATTCACCAATGTCTAAAGAATTGGACAAGATTCATCCATCGTAGTACAAAACAGATCATTCTTGAAGGTCACGATTATTAACTGCCGATTTTCGGTTGGTCCGGACGACATGGGAGTGATGATTCCACTAAAACTTATGGATAATCATTTGGTCAGTACACTTATGCCTACGATTAATTTCAATACTAATCAGCAACATCCTATTCAATAATTTGCACGCTACACAGATGTATGTGATTTGGAAAGTCGAGGCTAAATATTGTCAATGGGATTGACATAGTTCGTAGGTAAGTTCCACATTCATCGATTCTTACATTGATATCTTTCTTGTACACTGAATTGCACAACACCCATGCTTAAAACCCACGACCTTATTTTCCTCATGTGTTTTTCTCCTGTATAGTAAGATGAAGGGTAGACAATATATCTAACAATCAAGAAATCGTTCCACTTCTGCACCATGTAATTTTTCTCGGCACATACGGAAGCAGAAACAATTATTTTGGAGACAAGACTATATTAACATTCGTTTCCCATAAGAAATCGTTGGAAGATGACTATACCCTGACAAGGAGATATCTATTCAGCATTGGAAGAAAGTAATAAAATTCTACTAGGCTCCATAGATTTCGACCATCATGAGGAAAAATCAAAAACAAATATAAGGAAATATCAATCATTTTCATATTCTTCTTCTAAATGAGTTCTAGTAGAAATAATCATTTTTCACGAGAGATGAAAATACTTTCAACACAAATGTTTCATAAAGTCCTACTCTTATAAGTAGATGTAGAAAAAATATAGGAGGATAGCAATTACTTTCTACTTTGATGTATATATACAAAAATAGTCTCAGCCATCGATTGATTAAAGTTGTCATATCTATTTCATATTGTTATTACGACAAATTAATAGGAAGAGAACCATTTCTATATATAAAGTAAAGCAATTTCCCCATCGATTGATTCTTTTGTTCACTGCTATTAAGTATTAATTGATTTAACTAAAATATGACTTTTTATTTCTAGATTATGTAAAATGATAAATCAAAGAGTGAGTATGAATATAAATAATTCTGACAACCTACATTCCTGACATGTCCATTGTGCTTCACATTCTACCACACCCTCACTACTTTTCAACATTAAGACGATGCGGTGGATGAAATAAAAAGTTGCCGCTGCCACGATCTGAGCTAAAACTAGTGATAATAATCCATGAGGCTGATCTCGTTTCTGAGTATTACAATCATGAGCATTTGAATTTTTGTACGAACTCATCAAGTTTTGGAAAATTATCTTCTAAAACGAGACTGAGATTTACATCTCTGGTAATTCCTGTAGGAGTATCAATAGGTTTTCTTTTCCTGTGAGAGCTTTGATGAAAGAATTATCATCGAAATTATACATGAGAAAATAACTGAGTGAGATCTATACTAAGACTGGATATTTCAACTGTTACTGTTAGTATTGTTTGTAGTCTGGGGGCAGGGAATAAGAAGTGCTCATCTAGAATAAGATGACAAACGACATTCTATACGATCATGCATGATCATTTATAGTGATCGTATGCAATCGTGTACGACAAACGATCGTAATGATGGTCCTTGATATGGAAGACATTTTTTATAATCGTTAAACGTTTATTACGAGCAACTTTCTCTTTTGACAAATATCGTACACATCAAGGTTTACATGTTAAAATAAAAATCATAGATCACGAAGAAAAGAATCGGTCGTCAGAGTTCTGTCAATAGAACTTACACTAACTGAACGTTCGCTAGAGATGAAAACCCTATAGGCAAAATTTGAGTAAAGCGAACGAAAAATTTAAGTAAATATGTGTGTCATATAGAAAGTGCGATTGAAGATTGCCTCTTGCTATATTTCATGTCAACATTGTATATTTAAATCAATACGAATGATTTGATTTGCTGAATAATCGGATAAATAAATCACATAGTCATTAGTAACAATCGTATCAAAAACATATGAAGCAATATGCGTGATATTTCCAATTGATGAACCTTGACTATTAAAAATTGAAATTCCTTGTAATCCCAATGAGAACCAAAAACGATTGCATTCATCAATAGTCAGATGATTTCCACTCGTCAATGATCCCATTCGGTTTGCATCAATAAAGAGTGTTTCTGTCCATGATAAACTATGATTGCTAGCAGAATAGGAATATATTCTATTATCACTCCATGATGTTGCATAAAAGAAACTATCATTTACATACAATAATCCATGTGGATCAGTATAGTTAACTAATTGTTTACCGACTAAGTTATAATATCCGGAGCCATTACTTGTTTGATTAAAAAAAAGGAGAAGTCTAGCAAAAGTAGAAACAACAATCATTAACTTTCCACCGTTGAGAAAAATCATATCACGCGTTCCATTTAAATATGATGTTGTAATATTATTAATTACGGTAAGATTGTTACTATCAATCACTAAAATAAAATATTTAAATCCAACATAATAAGTTTGATTATTGTAAGCTATGCTGAAAGGAGTAGTACTAAATGTTGTTGATAATGGATAATAGACTTCAGTTAGATTCATTGGATACAAACGAACAAGTTTGTTATTTAATTGAGAAACTGTCACTAAATATCCATGATTATCGAAAGCAAGACAACGTGGAGTTGATACGTTAGCATATGTCTTTGCAGTTGGCTTATCTAGTTTATCTAATAAATAACTAGTGTTCGATACATAACATTGGCTTGCATTAGGAAAAATTCCTTGAAGCATATACAGACGAGCTTGTAAACTTAACTGAATTTTATAGTTACATGGAAACGAATTAAAAAATTGACATGTATCATTTGGAAAACAATTCAAAGCAACATAAGACGAGTTTATTAGGCATAGACATTGACTGCATGTTCTATTGGTGATTATTGTAGTATTTGAATCAGATATACCAAGAAAAATAGCATTATTAATGAAAGGTACCATAACAGGAGTAACAACGGCAAGGAAAAGTAATATACTGAAGACAATTTTCATGAACATACCGTTTAAGTTCTCCTGCAATAGTAAATACACTGAAAAATAAATCATATGAAAAGATTTTATAAGGTGAATGCTTCTATGAAAAACATAGATTCAAATTACACATTCAATTCGAGTTTAATATGATAATCTATAAGTAGTTAAATTGCGAAATAAGAATAAAATTCGAAATTACGCTAGAGAAAATCTGTACAAAATTTTAAGATAAAGCATACAGAGAATAAAATATGTGTAATTTTTACTTATTTTTAAAATTTTTGATCTATATTATTTTTAAAGGGCAAATTTTTACACCGTGTTCGAGTACGATAGGAAACTGTCTTTAAAAAAATAGTGTGAATTTAATTATTGCTGACAAAAGATATTTCAAAAGAATTAATTCATCACCTTTGATGCCAACCGTTTACATAGTAGAAATATAAATTTTTTAAATGGCTTTTTTTTCTTCTGAAATTCATTAATATACCAGACAAACTTCACAGAAAGTTGTGTATATAGGGATTGTATTCCGTATCAATCCTAGCAGAAAAAATCGTTTCCGAAGCTTCCACAAATTGTTATCCATTGTACTTATCATACTGTGAATAATAAAGATAGATATATATAGTCTTGATAATGATTTCAATTCGAATTAAATAATAACATTCTTTTAAATTATAGATATCATTTGATTTTAACAAGTATCTTGAAAGTGGTAGTGACTGCTTTGATATGTGTAAACTATGAGGAAATATTATCGAAAAATTACATATGATACGATTTAAGTTATTTAGCCTTGGAATAAGAGAAGTATTGTCGTGGTCAAGCATTACTCAATGTCTTTGCGTATATCTTCATTATTTATCGATGATTATTTTCCATCAAAATAATATATGAATCTAAAGTTTGTAATTAAAAACGGGTCTACGAAAATTGCGCACGGAAAGATGTGCACGACATATTTAACTTTTGTTTCGTGGTAGAAAATAATCAAAACAACACACGATACAGGGAAACATGCGAACATTTTTAATCGAAATTGAATATGAATTATAGTGAGAGATGTATAATAGGTAGAGATGATTATCCTGTCAAATGACTAACGATTTCTGATCAATAAATAACTGATCCGTTTGATACTTTGTCGCAATTAAGTTAAGCTCATTTTGAGAACAAAATGTTCTCTATAAAAGAACACACAAGAGATCGAACTAACAGAACTGATTATTCTCTATATTACTCAATCATGTCTACTGCTGTTCAATTTACTACTACAGAGAATGGTCGACCGTGGTGAACCTGTTTGAAAGAAAAAAAATATCAACATCTTGACAACCGTTTACAAAATCTCGTCTCGAATCCTCACCGCAACATTCTTGATCAAATCACGGCTTTAGCACATAATATTACTCTAAATTAGATATGCTCATTAAAAATATCCATTATAACCATATAATCACTATGATCACGATAGTTTATGTGTCTATTTTTTTCTCTGTTCAAAAGTCTATATGTTTCAATATATGATTTAAAAAATAAAATAAAGCTAATAAAATTATTTTTCGTTAAATATTTGATAACGTTTCACACTTCGTGCGCATCTTTCCGTACGCAGCTTTCGTCGTGCGCAACTTTCACGTGCGCATCTTTCCGTGCGCAACTTTCGTCGTGCGCAATTTTCGGGTTACCTTAAAAACAATGGCACATACAGTCACCTATCTGATTCATCCACCTAGATCTAATACAAATGATTCATTAGTAAATGTATTTTTACAAATTAAATATGTCTCTGTATGGTATGTGTAAGTTGCTGACATAGGTTTTTATCTATTTTATTTTGACACAACTGACATTTTTTAATCAAATTTCAGTTCCAATACAAATGAATGTGTTAAAAGTGTGAGTTACTTTCAATTCATACTTGACGTTTGCACTCGATTTTAATCGACGCAATCATCAACTAACTCACTTCTTCTGAGGGAATGTTTTGCGAAACATGATCTAAAAGGAGTAATGAAGCATATAGTCGCGCTCAATCACTCCATCTCTCCCTCTCGCCTGCTTCCCGCCTCCTTTCATCGCAGATGGGGACTTACGAATCCCTGAGAACTCGAATCAAAGAAGTCGACTTTTTTATGAAGAAAAATCGAAAGAATGTTGTGTGTTAATGCTCCTTTTCAATTCAGGATCCTATGCTTGAAGCTTCTTAACATATTTTCACGTTTAAAAAGTGTTTTGCTGTTCTTCAACGAATATTTTTGTCATCATAATCACGGTTTGCATTTCAGTCAACTTGTTTTAATTGCATCACAACTTTTCAATTTGATTCATTTCATGAACTGGACGCATAATTTTGAAATATTACTAACAAACATCGAGTGTGGTATTGAGATTTTCTTTGCTTTGTTTGGTGTTCTTCTGATGTCATTCGATGAAATTAGATGGTAACATATCGAATGAATTAAATCAGATTCTTACGTTATTGTGCTTTTTTTCAAAGATAACCTTCTTGTCTTACGTGTATTGTCAATATCTTTATGAGAGCAATAAAAGATAGTATAAAAAACATCGCAAATCAAAGAAGAGAAGGCTTGTAATAAGATGAATAATACTATTGGATTCATCCGTTTTATTTATTTCCTCATAATTCTATTTAGGACTGAAGATGAGTAAAGTTTATTATTGAGAATCAAAGAAAAACGAACACCAATAAATCATGTCATTAAAAAGTCTAGAACTGAAAAGAGACGTTAAATTGATTGTATAAATAGAAAAGGTCATCTCTATACGAGCAACACATTTTTATTCATGAAAATAATTCGATCAACAATTCAGAAAAGAATTCGTACTTGACATGGGTGGAAAAAAGTCTAAACAAAGTTCGACATCGACAAAATCTAGTGTTGCTAATTCAATAGAATCATCGAATATCAGCAAAAGAAGCACTCCTATGATTCAAAATTATTTTCTTATTTGGGTGGATAGTAATATCGATGAAACGAATGAAGATTGTAAGAATACACTTGAAAAATTACGCAGCATTGTTAATGATATCAAGTTGTGCGCAACTCCAAATGAATGTATCCAACATCTCAAGGACATGGATGATCGAAAAGCTTTCGTTATTTGTTCTGGATCTTTGAGTCAACATCTTTTACCACAGATTCACGATATATTACAATTGGATACAATTTACATTTTTTGTTGGAACAAAGCAAAATATGAAGCATGCCTTGAAGAATGGTCAAAGATTGAAGGAGTTTTCACCTCAATCAATTCAATATGTGAATCATTGAAGAAAGTCGTACGCGACTGTCATCAAGATTTAACACCGATGAGCTACATGCCGAAGACAATGCTGGCAACGGCTGCATCTGATCAAGTCAAACTTAACCAATTAGAACCGTCCTATATGTACTCTGTACTATTCAAAGAAATTGTATTGGAAGTCAAAGATGATAACGAGGCTAAGCATTTAAATAATCTGATCATTTACTGTCGTGGCAAAGGTGTCTCTGAGACGGAATTGAAAGACATTGAACTTGAATATCATCGACAATCACCAATCTGGTGGTATACATGTGAGACTTTTCTGTACGGCATGCTCAATTATGCCTTACGGTCACTCGACATGGAAACCATGTCGAAAATGGGCTTTTTTATTCGAAGTCTTCATCGACAACTAGAAAAATTGCACCAGGAACAATCGATTACATTTAGAAAAACGTTTACTGTTTATCGAGGTCAGGGACTTAGTCAACATGGTTTTAAACATTTGCACGAGCTACAAGGTGGACTTGTGTCGTTTAACAATTTTTTATCGACTAGTACTGAGCTGAACATTGCGAGAAAATTCGTTGAACGCACGATGCATAAAAATAAAGATATTGTTGGTCTTCTCTTTCATATGAAAATTGATTCAAGTACAATGTCGACTTCAACCATTCCGTTTGCACTCATTAATGACTATAGTGCTATCTCTCGAGAAAACGAGATTCTTTTCTCTATGCACACTATTTTCCGTGTCGTTAATATCAAAAAGGCACTCGAAAATTCTCGTCTTTGGGAAATAGATTTGATGCTCACAGACAAAAATGATCCACAACTGTCTGATCTTACACAACGCATAAAAAGTGAACTTTCGGGATCCACGGGATGGTTTCGATTGGGTCATTTAATGTTCAAAGTAGGTGATCTAAATCAAGCTGCAGAATTCTATAACGAATTAATGAAGGACACATTGAGTGACCTTGAGAAAGCACTAATCTATCATATGCTTGGCTTGATTAAATGCCAACAAGGACAATATGAAGAATCCACAGCATTTTTCGAGAAATCTCTTGAAATCAAAAGGCGAACTTTAGCAGAGGATGATTCGTTACTATCTATTACTTATTACTCCACTGGTCTAGCATATAATAACATGGGTGACTACAGGAAATCACTTGAATTCTACGACAAAGCTCGTCAGATCAGCGAAAAAGTTTCGCCTCCGAATTATTTTGATTATGCTAATATCTGCAATAATATGGGTCTAGCATTATATAACATGGGTGATTATTCGAAAGCAATAGAATATTACAACAAAGCACATAAAAACTATAGCAAATCTATACCTCTGAATCACCCAAATTTTGCACTTCTCTACAATAACAAGGGTCTCGTGTATCAGAACGTTGGTGACTACCCAAATGCACTTCAATGTTTGGAAAAAGCGCTTCAAATAAGAGAAACATCCCTTCCTCCCAATCATCCTAGTTTTGCTGTAGCCAACAACAACATCGGTCTTGTCTATTATAACATGGGTGATTACTTGAGAGCACTGGAATTTTACGAAAAAGCACATCAAATCTATGAAAAGACTGTTCCTGTGGATCATCCAGATTTAGCTACCACTTACAACAACATCGCATTAACATATACCACGATGGGAGACTTCTCAAGAGCACTTGAATTTTTTGACAAGGCGCATCAAATCTACCGGAAAACTCTGCCGGCGAATCATCCATCTTTAGCTATGTGGCACTGTAATATTGGATCAATGTATTTTAAAATGGGAGATTACTCGAAAGCTAACCAATATTGTCAACGTGCTGTAGAAATCGGACAGAGTTCGCTACCTTTTTATCACCCACATCTTCAAATCTATAGACAGCATCTTGAATCTGTTAAGCAAAATCTGTAAAACTACATCGAAACCATTTAATGAAATTCTTATTGAATCGAATTCAAACACATTTGATGATGTATGTTTCATTATGTAGTATGCCTTTTTTCCCGTACGCCAGTAAACTACTTAACAAAATTTTATTTTTGTATGTATTTTTCTAAAATATCGATTTACGTCATTAGTAAAATTTTAGGCTGATAATTTAGAAAAGTACAACTGAAAACAATACATATTTACTTCTTCATCTATAACGAGTTCATCTGAAAAGAAAAAATAAACGACCTCGACTGTGAAATTTCCCAATAATAGATTTGCTATTATCAATGTCGACACGGACTTCAAAGTTTTCTAGTCAGAACTTTTGAAATCCTTACTACGTAACTGAGGAAAATTACACCAACAATTGGGTCTTACTATCGAAATTTCACTCAAATAAGCTTCTACTATTGACATGCGATACTAATCAGCCTTCAACTAATAAAAAAAAGGAATTGAATCGTTGGATCCGAGAGCATCTTCGTGATCTAAAATCCAAAAGAAGTATGTCAACTGGTCCGATTCGATTTCATATGGTTGTATCTGGCAATGGTTTCTTTCTGTGTGAAATATACACGTAATTTGAAATTCGATTGTTCACAAATAGTATCCATGTTTGGTTACCATATCATACATTTTCACATGCTATTGGATTAAAGATGATATATCGTTTTAATATCTAAATGTTTCATTGATCATATTTGTAATTGAATAGTAACGAATTGAAAGAGCTTGTTCTCCCAATGAAATCTATTCAAACAAAACATATAAATCTACTATTATAAATACATGACATTAGTTCTTTGAATTATTTGAAATATCAATGATTTCAACGTAACTCCTCCTAAGCTACCATCGCATATTCTTCGTTTTATTTATACTAATCTATACTGAATAAATCTACCGAACTCAAAATCTCTTTATGTTCTTTTTGTTTTCACAAACCTATGCCGATTTCATGTAAAGATAATCATTTTTTATTTTATTAAATTGAACTAATCATCTTTTGGTTATCCCTTTCAAAATTGGTTCCCGTTTACAAACAACTTAAGTTCTTGTGTTCGTTCGATGTATATACTATCGATGATTTTTCATGTACATTATAATTATTATATTATACTTGTCTGACTATTTGTTTCTCCTGCATATCATTCCTTTTTGTGAATAATCTAAACACAAGTAAAGAGGAAATTTTACAAACACATTTAAATTCTCTGATCGGGGTTCTTGCTCGATATTCAAACTTTCTATGAATGTGATTTCAAAGATAATCATTGTATTATCAGAACATCCAAAAAACATTTTTCATTCATACATACATTTTACGCATAGTTCATGTCAAAAATATCATGATAGAAAGTTTTAGACATACAGCTGATACAAGCATGGTCTATTGAAGTGTTTCGATTAGATTTCAGTGGTTGTAACAGAACTAAATTTAAAAAAATCATCAACCGCATCTCCATATTGGCATTCTCATCGTATTCTAGCACAAATGCACAGTAAAAAAAAAACGTCACTGATTCATCAATATAAACAATAGAAATGAACGTTCATGTGTGTTATTTCATTCTTTTTTTTCAACTACGTGTTCTGATAGCATTCATATGCAATCATTCCGTTTCTACTATTTTGCACTGTACTCAAAGAAAGATACAACCATACAGCGGTGCTAAAGGATATCAATAAAAAAATGACTAAAGATAATAGTCTACGCTAAATATATAATTTAAATCAAACTAAAAGTCATTTAACTCAATACGTTTTATTAGTTTTTAAAGACAACTTGAGATTTCATAATAGAGTCACGATATAAATATTTTCAAAAAAAGCAAAAGTCTTTCTGTTTCTTGTGCAATCATTCGTCAAAGAGCGTGATTTAAGGTAGAACATCAAGCAACATAAGCAAGTCGAAACTGTTTCTTTATTCTGACCAATGTTCATTGTTAACGATAATGGTACATATTTAAATTTTATACACTACCGTACAATCGAATAATCATACTGAGAAAAAGTACATGACACATAATGACATCATATGTTGTCTATCTTCGATGTGTAACAGACATTGAGAAATAGTTGTAGTGTATCATCCATCCGTGAATGATGAAGTGACAAAAACGCAGTACATGTATGCTCATCTATGTAAAGGAAACTATTATTCACAGTTGAATACATGAAAAAAAATTCGTGTAGCAATGCATGATGAATATCTCACTGAATTCTTTTTCTTTTCTTCCAATAAACATAATCACTTATGCAAATATTAGATACACTTCTATAAGACATTGTGTTTGATGATTAGATGTGGTCAATAGCTGTGATTGTTCACTTGAAAATATATTATTACATATCTCTTTTTTTCCGCTCACTCGACTTCTTTTGGTGTTCATATATACATAGATATATATATATATAATATACGTGCATTCGGCATCGTTTCGTTTTGTACTTCCATGTCTACTTATATGTCTATGTTGATCCCTGTTTGTAATTAGTTAACTATCCAATCAACTTTTCAGTCATTTGCACTTGTGAAATGACGGTATGCATGCATGTGAATTATTTCCGGTCACTCATATTTCTTGTGACTCTCCCGAGATTTCAACACTTCACCTAATCTCCACATGACACACATACATGCAATTATCGATTGAGAGGCATAAGAAAAATGAAATAGAAAGAGAATTTTAATTTTGACTATAGTGAACTGTTCGTACGATAATTTACAGCTACTTGTTTTCGATCGTCTCTATTCTAATAGCATGTTTACAACCCTAAAGCAATGTATATCTCATAAGAATAATAAAAAAAAAATAGATGAATTCTTTTTCACATGTTTTCCCATACTTTTATAGATATGGACAATCAGTTCCCTACATCTTGAAAAAACAAAAATGAAATAACAATATCAAATTAATCAGCATATCGTTGTTATCTTTTCCATAATAAATTGCATGCGCTAGTCTATTAGCAAATGATTGCGAAATTTGGAACAAAGACAAGACGTATGTTCATCAAATGAAACTCATCTTTGAACTTGTTTACTTTAGAAATTAGTCTATATGAACATGTGTGTTTTGTCTTCTGTATATTAACATGTCTAATTATTTGTACTATTTTCTTTGGTTCGACATTGCCGGTGTATTTCATCTTATTTGACGAGTTAGAAGAACTTCAAATGACATAATTTGAATTAAATGAAGGAAACAAAATAAAAAACAATGCTCAACATTGTCTTAAAAAGTCATTAAAAACAAAGTGTTTCTCCTTCCTTCCTGTTTCCTTTGAGAACAACAAGAAATATGATATTGATTGAAATCATCTGTCTCAATCATCACGTAAGACAAACTTCCGGAGTCAAATTTTTCGTTTTTATTTTCATTGTAATGAAAAACAGAAAGAGTTCGTATATATACAAAAACAACACTGTTCATTGTGCTCTATTATAATACAAATATTGGAAAAGTTCAATCCTGATTTTCAATATCGATAATAGAATTTTCATCATGATCAGTAACAATTGACAATAAAGATGATGATGATGATGAAAAATCCAATGGTAAATCATTATGATGTGTACGTGTATGTGATCGAAGATTACACGATAATGAAAATTTCTTTGAACAAAATTGACATTGAAATGGTTTTTGACCGGTATGAATAAGAATGTGATTTTTAAGATTTGTTTGTTTTGAAAAACCTCTTGTACATATTGGACAACGATAGGGCCACGTACCATTGTGAACATGTGAATGACAGCGAAGATCACCTGGTGTTGCAAAACTTTTCGAACATTGTACACATTTATGCGGTTTATCCTAGAGTCAAGAAAAGACAAGCATGATTAGTTTCAATTGTTAAAATTGTGTGTGTTTGATATTTTTACTTTGCTATGAGTTAATTTATGATAGTAAAGATTCGATGATGCTGTAAAACATTTGTTACATACATCACAAATATGTGGTTTTTCACCGGAATGAATGCGACGATGTGTATTCAATGATGATGATGTTGAAAATGCTTTTGCACATACATCACATTCATGAGGTTTTTCACCTGAAAAGAAATGGAGAAACAAGATTATTAGATTAATTTCATTTAATTTTTGATTCGTATGTTACCTGTATGAGTACGAATATGTCGTGTTAGTAAAGATGGACGATCAAATGATTTTTCACATGTTTCACATTTCCACATACGACGTTCTTTTTGTTTACCAATTGATGAGACATTTCGAAGAGTATTTGTTAATGATTCAAGTGGTCGTCGATTTGTTGATGTTAATGATGATGAGCGAAGTATATTGTCTATCATGAATGACATGGTTCTTGATGTTGTAAGCAACTTCTCGTATTATTTTCTCTTGTCTAATAGATCAAGTGTGTTTGCGTGAGTTATGTCAGAATGAGCATAATATTACGTAGTCAACAGTCTTATATATGTATATAGGTCAAACATTTTTTTCTCTCTTCTCTCTCTCTCTCTCCTTCTCTTTCTCGTTCTTCCATTCAATTTCTACATAATCAAAGGCGAGACATTTTTTACAACATCAACACATCATATCGATTCAACCAATGAAACACCTATTATGCAATCAACCAATAATTTTTCATAATTCGTTCTTTATGTTTATTTTAATTGTCATAAACTTCGAATACAATAATAGCAGATTTTGAACTTTGAACAGAAGAGATAATCATGAATGCATAAACTATTACAAACTGAAGATATTTGTTTTGTTTCAACACAAACTACTACCAGTTATAGTCCAAAAATAAACAAACGAAAAAAATAATAATCAATAGCACTTTCTCGACATTCAACGTTAATCCAAAAGATTCTCTTTTAATCATAACGTAAAAATGAAAATTTCTTGAAACAACTGACTTTAAATTGTTGGTACTAGCAAAGTTTACAATGTACCTCCTGGAGTTTTAAATAATCTCTTCAGTACAAAACATTAACATTGGAACATATTCATTTGCCTGACCGAAAATAATTAGATGTTCAAGCCTTTTCATTTTCAATTAAAAATTTCAAGTAGTCATGTTGATGTTCGAAAGTTGAGCGGCGCACATCTTTATGCTTTTTCGTCATTCAACGATGTCATCTTGCTCATGTCGTTTGATCGACAGACGAGTCGTATAATTGTCGCCAGCGGGTTACTGTTCATCAGTCGTGTCGATCTTTCGTACATCAAACATTAGAAAAGAAAACGTGTCAATGCATGACATTAGTTTTCCATAAGATGATAGTAACATGTTGTATGTTTTTGTATTTATTCAAACTGAACATAGAAATCTAATAAACATCAGTAATCACTTATCATCTGTTCTATCATCATTCGTACAATTGAACATCAAAACATTCATAATCATGATGATAATTTTCTACATACAACGAACATAACACAGATATCGTATTCGTTTTGAGAAAAAACCTTATGTGCCAAATGATTGAGATTTATGTGGATGAAAGAATTGATGGTTAATCTCATCAAATTTGATCGTTCGCACACTCTCGTTTCTTTTTTATCATTTGTCATCACCTTTTCATATCGGATCGTATTGAAAAAGAAAAAAAATTACATCTGAAGTTTACAGCGGCTTTCGATCAATTAACACGAGAAATAGAATTTTGACGAGTCTATCAATTATTCATTCTAAAAGTCAAATCCAATAGATAGAAATAAACTTCTTTTTTTTCTTCTTCTCCATAGACACACACCTGTTGATATATGTGTGTCTCATGTAGTGTCAAGTATTTTTGCCATTCCCTACTTGACTTCATTTTCTAAACGATAATTATAGTTTGCATGCATATGTATATTTAAGAACGTAACAGTGGCAAGTATACTGATTGGAATACTTGCATAGACGTGCGAGAAATATGAGTAATGACTATTAAAAGTGTCAATACGTATAGAAAAGAACTGTTTCGCGCGTGTTCATATATTGACGTTTTGGTTGAAGTCTGGTTTATAATTACATATAAAAGATACTGTACACAACACAAGTATGAATTTCTATCATTTTCTAAGAATTATTCTTTCCCTATTCATGGAATAGAATCTATGGAGAAAATAAACACGTATCCGTGAATATTGATGAAAACTATGTTTAAACATAAGTATGTATACAACTTAATGATTGATTAAGTACAACCAACAAAGAAACAAATATATGAGTTCGAAAGTCATTATTTTTTGTTGAAAACATTGCCAAAAAATGAAATGCCGTTCTCAAATATCATATCATATTGAACTATCTGCACACGAATTTTAGTGACAAACAAAGATATGAGTAATTTGCAGCCTGGCTTTTCGTCTAGAAAAAAATAGACAGCTCATTGAAAAATTGTAGTTAAGAATTTTATCAAATTCAAGTGCGAAGAATTATCGGATCAAAAATTCCAACGACTATTTTACATATGCCAACGCTCTATCTAGTTGCTATGATTTCCCTTTCAGCACCGGTCAAGATACAATGACATCAGCATCGATCATACTTTCAGTTGTCAGCAATCGTATTGTTAGGATTTTAATAATATTCCAATTACATTGTGATACATGGAAATCTTGTCTAAACTTCCGTACTGAACTATTAATCAGTCGTTCACACACACATTTTTATCCATTAGATTATATGAAGTAAAGAAATGAATTTCATTTTTAATATTGATCAACATTAATAACTCACACACATAACATCTAGATTTATCTGATTACTGGAATCAATCAGATAGGAGAAATTTCTTAGATAGACTCTATGAATTTATAGTGATTATTCTTACTCTTTTGTTGTAGATCGTGTATGACAATGTCTATTCATAGATAAAATCCCATATTCAATTCGATTGATTTTATTATTTTCTTTCGTATAAATGAAATCAAATTCATAAATCACTTTAGATGTTATATTTCGTCATATTTCTCATTCATTCTATTTGTATGAGTTATGTAGACGAATTTCGAACAATAGAAATAGTAATTAATGAAACGACAAGAAAAGATTCAATTGTATGTCTAGTTGATTTTTACATTGTGAATTTTTTCGAATTTTCAATATTTGTATAGCAAAAGACGGATGCAATCATTGTTGAACGTGTACGTGATCTTAATAAACAAGAAATTATATTGACAAGACCATTACTTGTTTATCTATATATGGAATCAGTTGAAGTATATCCATTAGAATATCTAAAGGTAGAATCAAGATTAGAATTTCTAAATGTTTGTTGTTATTGTGTTTTTTTTCTTTTCAATAGAGTATCAACAATAAGTTGTATGTGATTTCACATGAGCATATTAAAACAGAAAATAATTTTGAAAAAACAACGATACAACCTAATTTTTGTGGCTATGATAGTTTTGATATACATATTGCGAAGCCTATCCAAGTGTTGATTTCAAAAAACATAAATGAATGAATTTATTTCAGAAAGATACTTTTCATCTAGGAATTTTCCTGTAAACAGTGTTTCAATCAAACTTGTCATATGATGATACACTGCATACGTACGGATGATTATTGGTAAGATATTGAATCACAAAGTTATTTAAAGAAACAGTGTTTTTGTTTGATTCTGAATAACATTTCAAAAGAAATATTGATGCCAATTATCGAGTTGTTCAGTTGTCATGTGCTTTCGACATTGACCAATGAGATATGCTCGAAAACAATCCTCGTAAGATTCTTTTCGTTGTAAGATTATAAACATCAGCTTGAGTCTTCAACTACAATACATCACAAAACTGAAACAAGTTTGATGAAGAATATACGAGATTTTATGGAATTTCGAAGCTTAACGCTTTGATTAATTGTCACGATAAATTTTCACATGAGAAATTAAATCTACCCAATTAGTGTATCGTATTAGCAAATTCATTTTTGCGTTTCAACGGTAAAGATCCTATTGTGATTTTCGTTTTGAGTATGTTGATAAGTATAGGAAAGTAAGAAGTAAGCTGTGCTCTTTTAAATATTCACAGCCATTTCAGATGAATATCTACTTTTGAACCTAAAATTGTACGTCATATCTTCGAAAGTCGTCCTCTACTAAAAATAACCTATAAAATATTGTCATGTTCTGTTCACGCCGCGTTTTTTTCGTTTTCGTATTAAAGATTATCGGTAATATCTATGATTTAAATAGAGTATTGGCCAATTAGTGTAATTCCATGTGTCTAATTGCATTAGGGTTCATGAAAACAGTGATTTCACATAAGTTCATCATTTAAACTGTCTGTCATAATCGAAACAGAAAAAAGTACACAAGTTCATGTTTTTTCTTTCTTCTAATTAGTATCAGGGTTTATACGAACGCTCTACGGTGATTTGAAAACTTTGCTTAATAGAATCTATCATACGTTTTCGATTAAATAGATAGATTGATCCTAATATTCCATACGAGTTGTTTTGATGATGACTAGAAACTGATGCCAAATATAAAAATTATGAACTGTCAACATGCTTTTTATACTATCATTTAAACGAAGTCATTAGTTCTTTTTCTAGAATTCTAGAACCTGCATTCGTAGGGAACATTTCACATGTCTAAAGTGAAAAAGAGCAAGTTTTATCTTTAAATTTATCCTTGGATAGATACAATTATACTTACAATAGACTGTGAATCCTACAGGTAAATGAGAACGATTTTCGTATCAACTTATTGAATATATACTTAGATGACGATTGCATTGATCTTCAAAATACACAAAGTTGAATTTTCGACAAGCATTCCGCATCGTGAACAGAAGCCTGGCTTCAGATTGAAACATTCATAAGATAGTGCGATGTGTGTCTGAAGGAAATTTTATTCTTCGAAAGAGACAACTATTTTCGTATCTTAACAGTAGTTGAAAGTCAAAGTGACTTTTCTATGTCTGTAAAAAAAGATTCAATCTTGACGTTAAAATTTTATAAAAATTTCTATTCTATAGAATAACTTAAAACATTGTCTATTGGAATTAGAGGTTTTGTTAATCCTAACAATTGTCGATCATAGTATTATCACTGGATCGGACATATTGAGTTTTTACATGTTGATATGTAGTTTTTGAAAAAGTCCAACTTATCGTTCTATGAGCGTGATATTTTAATCCTTAGATTTAGAGTAAATTAAATTACTTGTTATAGGTACGATGTTTATGATATTAGTTCACGTCAATTCCATTTTTATCTATCTCTTCATATCTATGAACTTGACGATGGTTTTACTTGGACATCAATACTAAAAACGAATCACATTGTTTTTCCTTTTCTAAATAAAACCATGAAAACAGGTGATATTGAAATAACATCGTTAAACACGGACGAACATACAACAGAGAATAGTTTACTTGATGAAGATAGATATTTATTAGTTCGTCAACCATTGTTAACGATACATGATAAGATGTCATTGAATGTAATGATCGTTTGCTTTGCATCAAAACTATCATAGAATCAATGAATTGAATCTTTTAGAAGTTACATCATGAATTTATGGTTATTAATAAATCGGAATTGAATCTTGATGATGATAGTACATGTAAGAAAATAGTTGATATACTTGATGATCAAATATGTTCAATGGAATGTTCAAACCAGCAACCGTTCGATTTTTGGCTTGTTGATAAAGTATTTAAAAACAGAGATCATCATTGATTTGATTCAATATGAAATTTTAGTCCAATGAACTGAATAAAAAACCTTTTCAATACATCGTTCGTCCGACACTTGAATTGCCGATTCATGAATATAATCAGAAATTTCAATATCTTATACCGTACGAACATCAATTTCGTCTTAGCATAAAACTTGAACAACGTCAATCGACTGGATACAAGTAAATAATTTTTGTTAGTATGTAATCATTATCAAATATTATTCATACAGATGTTCAGTTTCTATAGCTGAAATATCAATCGAATCTTTTGCAAATTATATATTTCAAATAGCCTTAATTATAAATAATACAGGCCTATCGAAATGTTCTATACGTATATGCTTCAAACAAAATCGATTACAAACATCCTATTTTATAAAACGAGTACAGTCATACGACTATCGGATTAGTCCAATGTATAAAAAATTAACTTTTTCTACAATATCTATAAAACGACGTTTATGGAAACGAATCAATAATTCGGCAATTCATATAATAGCAAGAGTCAAAGATTCATCGACGAATTCAATATTAGCTGAACGAGAATTTTCATTGAAGCATGATCATCATTGTGTCTGTATTTCGATATGTCGTTGTCAAGTTAAGTCATTTATCATCATCATATGAATACTAAAATTTCAATTGATGTTTCTAAAACTAATGAGAGAATGCTGACAACTGATAAATTAGTTTTTAATCGAGCACCTATGAAAGGTTTGGTTTTCGAATGTTGTTTTTCCATTGTATCAACTTTTCCACTGATAAAAACCTTATTGCCGATTCAAGTCAAGTTCCCAGTAGACAATAGTAAAATGGTCACTGCTACGTGCGATCTCATGATCATGATTAGCTAGCTGCTGACTATAAAAAAACAGGGCATCAGAATATCTGAGTAAATGAAAAGCTGAAAAACGATGAACATCCGTAGTTTAATTGACAAATAAGAAGTCAATGATTCGTAACATGTTCATGTTTCATATTTAATCGTGATCAATTTAAGAAAAATAATGATACTAGCTTCGCTTCACCCTCATATACATCACTTAAACATTCATATTCAATTATTTCCTTAGATTTTACTTTTCTTGGAATACAAATAGTAGAGTCTTCTGTATCTTTACTTTCAACTTTTCCATTCATTCGTTGCTAAATCAGATTGAAATCACGCATAAAACTCATTGGTAGCAAGTTAGTTTTTGTTGCAGCAACGTGTAGTGCTATCGTTCTATTGAACTAGATTCACATTCCATTATCAATAGATGTAGTTATTTATTGAGAATGCTGAATGTTAGTGATCGTGCCTAAAAACTCATGGTCACGCTAATCTCTAGTATTTGAGACTCGACATCAAATTTTTATAAAAATTATTTGAAACGCAAAACTTTAGCTTTGCTTACTCTATCTTTCCTATGGATGTTAATATTCACATAACACATGTAAAACTTTCGCATACTCAATAGTTCTAGAAAGAGGATGTTGCACTACGCATAATGGAGTTGATGAATATTTTTGCTCTATCTCCATTATTATCTCTGATACTCGACTTCGTTCTTTTCTTAATTCAATTATGCAAAAAAAAAGATCTTTTGTATTATTACAACGAATACTTTTCTAAAATGGCTTTTTATGATTCGTACTCTTCTAATTGTTGGCACTGATTCGTTCGTTTCAGATAGAGACCGTTGAATGGAAAGAAATCCTTGTCTATGAATATTGGAAGTTCTTAATACTGGATGAAAAAAACGAGGTTTCTTGCAATTAAATCATTAAGAAATTGATTAGTTGACTTGTTGTAGGTTCTCAATGGAATGAAAGTATTTCTTTCCATTTGAATCGTACATCGATGGTGATAAATACTCATCACATTAAATAATAGGGCCATGTTTAAAGATCAATCTGTATCATGATTGGGCTGTGTCAAGATCCATAGTACTATACGCAAATCACGAAACATTTTTTGCGGCTTTTGCTTGTTTGATTTTTGCGCAAAGGAAAGTTTCTGTTGATCATTACTCACAATCATCTGAGAAAAAAAAACATATTCAAAAATTAAACTATCATAGAAACAAAGATCTTTGTACAGAATACTCAAGAAAGTACAGTAGACAATGCCACATTACTACGAATCGTACACACTTAAATTCAGTAAGGTCCATCACACGAGTATTTAATCGATAGAAGATGTGCTCTCGTCATGTCTACGCTTACGATAATTCTTCAATAAGTTCTAATATGATTTCGAGCTGTAATAGAACGCCTTCGAAAAGAACCCTATTTAAAAGTTTTTATTTTTGTTATTGCGTTTTAGTGCTTTCAAAATACACTTATTCCTACTGTGTCACAATTACAATGTTTATCAATGCTAGAAATTGATCTCAATCGATCAGGTTTATCACAAGTTCATCATAATAGAATATCAAAATTATCGAAGAAATATCATGATTCATTGATTGACATAACAAATGAACAGTCACGTTATATTAGAAAATGGTTTCTATTTATTGCTGTATTTGCACTTTGTTTAAGCAAGTTAAAATAATTAATCATTCGTTTGTTTTTACTAAATATCGATAATTATTTTTAGATTTTCTATTGATATGTTCCATTAGATAATTGTTAATTTTAGTCTTTACTGATTGATAAATGAATAATCTTGTAAATATAATGCTCATATATTAACTTAGATATTTTTGTGATGATATACGTATATTGTAAACAAAAACATCTTCATCGATCGGCAGTTTTTAATTCTACATGTACTATTTTCTCAATTCACCTATCGAATATAGCTGTCTGGAGTAAATAAAATGCAATAGTCGACTCATCATTGCTCAACCGCTTAGGTTTCGTGATCAATACGATGGATGAGTCACAATATAACTCAACCTGTTCTTCTCAGTTTTTGAGCATTATTTAAACTTGAAATGCTTCAATATACACTTAGACACATTTTACATGATCGCATCATCAATTAACATATAGCAAATATATGTTTTTAGAAATTTTTTGCTGCCTTTTCTTTTACATCTTAAATTCTACAAATAATATCGAAAAATAGATTTAAGATATCAAACTGCTGCCCTAACTCATCCTTTTGACGAAGGTAAGGGATCAAAATACGTTGCATATTCCATGTTCTTCTGCTTTTCGGCACAGATCTATCACTGTTTTAATGAATTTTAGACCTTGGATCAAAGAAAGTGTATGCGTGCAACCAAGTCATTTCGTTCATAAGTAATTAGCATACGCTAAAAGTTTCTTTTCACACAGATAAGTCTTTCTAGAGGTATCAAGTACGATTGTGGTGAGTTTTCGAAATTTCAATATCTAACGAAGAACTGATTCGTAATTTCACTCGGCAGATCGTCTAAAATCCACTAAACTAGAGATAGTTCTTTGACGAAAATTAAACAAATTTCGGTTCGTGCTCATCTCATCGTTTCTCACTTATGGCCAAAAGATTAACTAGAAAGTAGTTAAAGATTTGAAAAAGTTTTCTTTATCTTGTTTTTACATTGGCATTTATATATGTCAGATATGAATACTTTTCTATACGAAAAATATATATGACACGATGATCGAGTGTTCTGTTCACTTTAGCTTCAACCGTTTTGTAGTATACTTCAGCAGACCTATTAGAGACGAATATATTCGATTCTCGTTCAATATCAGTGCATTTTTATCATGTGACTAAATAGGTTTTTTACTAGAGCTTTGATAACAGAAACGAACCTTTAAAATTTTGATTGGTGAATTAATTTTGAGTTCAACTAAATTTTTGGACATGGACCTATTTGGAACTGAATCTGATCGATTAAATGTTCATGCTTAAAACTAAAAGTTTATATCTTGATCATGGTCTGTGTTTTATTTCAGTTTATTAATGTTTTCTTCGATCGATATTTCAAGTGTTTCATTATGAGAGAAATCTTTTGAAAAGAAATATCAACTTGAGTCCCATTGATAGAAATATTCTATATGCATTAGTGTTGCAAAAGATACTGGCTTAGTTTTGATAAAGAATTGTCTAAAGTACAATCTTTTTGTAAATATGATATTCATAAAAATGGATTCTATCGTAATGAATATGTTTATTTTAAAGATTTAGTCTATGCCAGTGTACAGTTATCTTTATCTGATAACGATAATTCTTGTTCAGCTAATAATTGTATTATTTCATCGGGTGTTTTTAATTTCTTTCTTGATTCTATTGTATTGTCATGTTCGGATTTTGTTTCTAGTGTAATTTGAGCATAGATCTCACTTAATAACATCGATTGTTTGATTGTTTCACTAGGACGATGAGAGCCTAACTTTTTGAGTAGCAATCGACTATTATTAATATCGAGTTTATCAAAAGAATATTGAATCATAGACGAAGGTTTAACATGAACCATGACTTTTGGTAAATAAAAATTAAATGTAGCAATAATCGCTTGATGTGATTGATGATTTCTAAATGAAATAAAAATTTGGCCGATAAAAGAATATCAAACCATAGAAATCTATACAAATTCAAAAGATTGTTCATAATTTGATTCGATTCACCTTGATTAAATTTTTCTACCTAGAAGTAGAGTTTGAGAAAGAAATTATATTCTATAATGGAATTATCTGAAATTTACATCTTCAATGATAATAATTGAATGCGAATATGGTTTAATGATTTGAAGAAAGTCCGATGATGAAAGATCACGCATTATATCGGATGGGAAATAGATTAAATTCTTGTCGTGAAGTTCATTTATCAAATAACGAATATAGAATGTCTTGCCTTGATATTTGATACATTTAGAAATATGACGACATATGTATTGAATCAATAGTTTACCTGTTCCTGCAATACCATAGAGAAGAATCATTCCTTTCCATTCAGTTTTAGATAATTGTTTTAAAATTTGTTGATGAGTATTCATAAAATCTTTACCATAATTCAATGATAGATCATAAATGAATGGTTTTTTAATATTCACCCTATTTAGATAATAACCTTGTTGTGGATATTTACATACTACCTTGAATAAAAGATGGAAGCTTAGCTTGTGAAATGAAAACAAAAGATTTCGTTTCAAATCAACATGGAATTTAGTTTATTGCATCCTGCGCTGACGTCTTCGATAAGTTGATCATGATTATAGAAAATTTAGCAAGGAAAAAAAAATTCAATTTGATGTTTCTACTCAAGTAAACTTCTAGGCAAATGTTAGCACATCCTGAAAAGGAATGTTACTTTGTTGATATAGATTTTAGCGATTTAAAGAAGATTTTCAGTTAGTTCACTCGATTGATTTGATGTAGAACTTTGAACTATCTACGAGTTATCTCAAACAATGACTCGTCATAGAGCGATGTTTTCTTCAGACTTTTCATCAAGTATTATTATGAAAAAGATGGAGGTTGTTAAGTCAGAAAAATGGGTCATCTTTTTTTATTCGAATATTGATTTTAAAGAGCAGTCGCCAACAAATCTCAGGAGTTGATCATCATGTAAATTACTCTGTTCCCTCTTATTTCTACTGTGCATGATTGACATAAAACCAGATGCTATCTAAACTTCTATTTGATCGTGGTTTGCCATGTTCATATGAATATTTTCTTCGAGCTCTTTTGATTAGGATTCCATTCGCTAGTCTTTTGGGAAACTTTCCAAAATCTTACTATGTTGACTTGAATATTCACTTTTCGTATCTCAAGAAATGAAAAATATGAAATCATTACAAAACATTGAGTTGATCCGTATATATGCCGTTATTTATTTATCAATTGTAATTTTAACTTGAGAAACTGTTAGCATCTCGTCGTCTCCGTCAAGCAAGTGTCGAAAACTAAATTCAATGGATATATCAGTCTAGCTAGCAATCTCATAACTGAACCGAACCTTCATTTATAGAATTTTACTGTGTTGCATGATTTTGCTGGATTTTTTCTTAATGAGAAAAATTTTCTATCAAAATATGTTCGAAAGAATCAAAAGCAGAAATATTTTGTTCAGTTTTTAAAAGATTATTCATGAAAAAGTTCTTTTTTCTCGATACTGTTACGATGTCAAAAAATATTCAATATTTTTCTATTTCTATATCAAAAGCCTTCTTCAATCATATACTTGAATAGCTGTTGATTTTGATTGAACAACATAGAATGATGATAATTTACTAGCTAGTTCTTCATTAACATAATTACTATGTTCAGGCATATAATGAATTCGTACTTTATCAACAACTAAAAAATAATCGTGACCACCATCGAATTTATATTTATTTGGATTATCAACTTCGTTCATCATTCGACAATTTTCACAATCGAGCATCATACTATTGCCAAGATTAGCAAGAAAATCACTGATATAAAATGAACGTGTTATCGAATGAAATTCACGTTTGATTATATCATCTTCTGAATTATGTTTGTGATCGATTTCAAGATAATGACGTATGGTAGGAACATGTAGTTTACCTAAACTAATCGAAGCTTGAATAACAATACTACATGGATAAGCATGATAACGAGCAATGAAAAGATGTGTTACAGGTATGCGTTGATTTGAAAGGTCAATACCAAGTAATGTTTGAATTGTGGAAGTATCTCCAATATATCCACTGTACTTTAATGTCATGAAAGATGTACGCTTCGTTGGTTTCATTCTTTTTTTTTCAAGTACCGAAATTTATATTGGATCTAATTTTTTAAACAACAATACATGATATGTCAATCAGGCGCGAACTCTATAAGACATATATTCAATTGAATGAAATCATACGCTACAAAGTTTAGAAGAGTTATCCTCGCCTAGTAACTGATAATAAATGCTACTATCGACACATAATATATTTATCAATAATGTGCAAATAGTTCACAAGAAAAATAAATTTGATTTAACTTGCAAGCTAGATTGATCTCAACGAATTAAAAAGAAATTATCACTGCTAGTAAAAAGTTTCAATGAGATGACAAAAGTCAATATTGTGTTCAATACGTTGTTTTCTTCGAATAGCCAATAGTTTTCATACTAGAAAAATAATCAATAGAGAGGAAATTCTGCATGAAAGTTTTCTTGAAATTTTAATATGAAATATATTCGTTCTCTAAGTAGTACATTTCATTTTACAAAGGTAATATGTTACGCTTCATTCAATCAATTTCCCTTCTAACTAATAGTTATTTCTTTTGAACCGAAAGATATATTTATTTTTGAAAGGGACTCACAAAACACTAACTCAATCTCTTTTTGCAATGATTTAGCTACAAAAAAAGGTTTTTTTTAGTGTTAGTTACTGTTCTGCTGTCAATAGACTTTTTTTAAAAGTACACGACATGTCTTATCTACGGCTGTCGACGAAGACAGAAGAAGGCAAGAACTTGAAACACTGTTTTCAAAAATCTTTGTATCCTCTCAATTTCTGACTAACATATTAGTTAGAATAGAATTCGCATCGACTTGATACATAGTGTAAACTGTAGGATGCATTTGATGTCACGAAGAACGTCTCAAATGAATGAAATCTCAAGAAGAAAACAACCAGAATAGTCATCAATATTATAGTAAAAAAAATTATTATAATTGTTATGAAAATCTTGCAGACGAAGAACAATCATTAGGTTTAACTATACTAAGACTATGAGATGTTGAAAATGGATTAGATTCGATTCATTGTGTGAATTCTTGTTTTTTCCTCGTGTTCTCTCATGCTCGATGATGTATTAGTCGCTAATTGATATATCTCTTAATCTTCTAGGAAATTTTGTATCATTAGATTCCGAGATAGACTTCGTAGGTAATGTATGTTCCTGTGTGCACCTGAAAAATACATTTCTTGTATCGGCTATAGAATTAAGTATTCGATCTTTGACAGTCGTACGTAATCCATTCATTAATTTGAAACTAGGCAGCTGCTTCGACGTCTTTTTATTTGGACACAGATAAAATGTCGAACAACCATACATTCAAATAAAAGCATATAAGGGATCATAATCGAGAAAGGATTCAACGATACTCTGATAAAACAACATACAAATAGTTCATAGCAAATCTTTCCAGTTAGACAGAGAATCGAAAATTTCGAATCGATCATGTTCTACACTATTCTTATAGGAAAGTTTTTGAAAAGTAAAGTCAGTCTAACTATTATTCTTCATGACGCTTCAACTTATAAAAATAAACTATTTCGTGTAATTAATAAGATTCAATTGATTTATCTGATTTTTTGATGAATTCTGCTAAAGAAAAAGAAATCACATTTTTCAATCAGCCTTCCATGTCGGTATTCAGACGAGAGATCATAGAAACAACATGTCGACAATGTGAATCTAAATGTAGTGTATCAGAAGATGAGAGATTTATTTTATTGAAAAAAATGAAATATAGATTTGCCAATGATTAAAATCGAGTATAAAAACAAACATTTGTGTCTTATTGTATCATTCATTGAGAATATCAATTTGCCTTTGAACGGTATCAACTGATGTTGATCTAGAATCTGGATGTAGTGCTTCTCTCCACTCACACCCTGCTTAAATAGAGCTATGTCAACATGTAAACTCAAGTGGAATGTATAGAGCAATATAAGACAATTGTAAGATTGCGTTTCTTTGTTCCTATGTATTGCTCCAATTCTCTAGAATGCTCATTAAAAAAATGACGTGTCGTAGAGGAGAATATTGAATGATCAAAGCGTCCACAAGAAAAATGAAGAAGATTATAATATCGAAAGAGAGAGCATCAAAGGAACGCAGCAGAACAAATAGATGCCTATAGTACATACATAGTTATCCCTTTGTCGCGCAACTGACTATTGCTTCAGATGATGGATGTGGATGTACTTGCAAAGTATAGATGAGGACATGGGTACAGCTGACAACGCAGTCGGGGTGCGAACACAGATTAGATCTGGTACTTTGCCTATACGTTACTGGTAACTGAGTAAACAACGTATTTGCTCTAATTTATGTACCTGTTCCAAATAGAATAATACTTGTACAAGCAGCATTTATCAAACCAAAAAATGAAGTAAATATCCGAGATCAAGACTGCTTTGATTAGTATAAGAACTTTTTATTCATCGATAGTAATTCATACTCATACCCCCACCCCTCACCTCCGTTCGCCTCTAAAAAACAATTTCATTTTCGATATTTACCTTTTCTATGTTTTCCATAAAATCCCTGAACAGAAGTAATAGGTAATCAGGAAAACTTTAATGAACAATACTTACTAAAGAACGAGAAAAAATTAATAATGTATCATTAGTACATCTTGAAATTATCGAAATTTGTTTTTTCTCATCTCCAATCTTCATATCAACTAATCGATGAAGCAAGACTCATCTGCATTCTATGTTAATTCTTATTTTAACATAGAATTAGAACCAAAAGATTCTTCGAAACATTCGAAATCAATGTCACAAATTCTTCGTTAAATCGTTCATCTCTTCAATCTATAAATGACAATTTTATCGACAAATCAGAATGTCACGCATGACTAACTGACTAAGTAACATACATGATTTCAGTTGACCGTTAAATAAAAATAATCTGATGCAAACATCCTTCGCTTCGATGATTTTAATTCTCTTCAATCAACAAAAAACAAAAACGTAGTCGCATATATCGTTCAATTTTTTTTCTCTTGTTTTTTTGTATACATGGCATGTTGGTGTTGAAACGATTATGTCAGCACGGGCGGACGAAACGAAAGAAAAGGTTGTTTTCTCTTCTATGTCCATATTTTTCAATACTATGGACTGTCTACTGTATCTGTCTATGTACAACAATATGTCAGTCATATATTTGCCGTCTATGTTAAACAATATGTTTGACTGTTCTCTTGCTATTAATTCATCGATCGGCAAAAATAAGGAAAAGAAAACAGCTCATAACTGACTGGTCAGCGAACGTCATCGGTCATCTGTTTTCAGTGAAAACAAGAGAAAGAAAATCATACGAATGCAATCCGTTCATACGAAAACTCAGACAACAAATACCAAACAACAAAATTCAAATAGTTCGATGTTATTTCACGATGATGAAGATCTAGGTAAGTTTTTACACATACTTCTGAATCTTGTACATTCGATGTATGTACATATTCGTTTGTTTTTTAAAGAGATATCTTCATCATCGATGTCAATTGGCTTAAGTTCGAAACTTCGCACATATTTATCGAGTCGTTATTGTTGTGATTGTCGTCTTGTTTATACATGTAATGGTTTATCATCCTCTGTTCTATGTCATCGCCTCGTAATGAGTGCATCATCAATGTATTTTCGTTTATATTTCAAATACAATCAACCGACATCAAAATATGATTCAAGTCAACAATGTTATCTAAATGAATATTATTGTACATTTAATTTTACAGAAAAAACCCTATTAACATGTATTGAATTATTATATGCTGATGAAAATTTACAACAAAGTCCACAACAATTATTATTCTATGATGATCTATTGAATGGTATGATGTTTCTTGGTTTACCCGATGAGTATTTTATTAAAATTTTAATATTATTACGTACAAAATTATTTTCATTAACAGGTGATGTTGAAAAACATCATCTTATATCATCAGTTGCTAAATCACAATTGGGTGACAAATTTAAAAGACCATTTCTTGCACGTTCACTTTGTTTAATTAAGGATCGTCATGAATTTGGTTATGGAATAAAAAATATTTACAGTTCGTATAGATATTTTTTTTTCTTCTATTGATCAAACGTATTGCTTATTGTTTATTTTTGTTTTCTAGTAGATGATCGTTCATGTTATGATTCACATAGACATGCTATTATTTTAAATGGTTCAAAAGATAATAAATTAACATACAAAGGTTTAATATTTCAGGCGAATGCACAATTTTCAACTGATTGTACATCATTTTGGTTTACTTGTCAACGTGCTTTTCGTTCGTTTAATACAATACGTGCACGACAAGCTACACTCTATGTATACGATGGTATCAATCCGACCATTGTTGAACGTATACCAAATCCTGATTGTAAACAAATGGGTTATCAGTTACGTTTACCACGTGGGAAATTAGTCTTGAGCAATTTCACAATGAATTGTTATCAAGTTGTTGTTAAACAAACATTCCCATTGCATGAACGTGTTGCATTTAATTTTGTTATTGAATTATTTAGAGATTGATGATGAAAGACGAAAGGAATTGTTTGTGTTTTTTTTTTGACAAATGTCTTGTATCAAGACGATGTAAGAAATATTAATATTCTCTGTTCTCGTCTGATATCTGTTTATGTACATTGTATGAATCGTGTATAGTCGATTTAAAAATGAATTGTTTTTCTTTTTGCTATTTGGTAAATAAATTTCATGGAATTGAAATGTAATTGATTTTGACCTTTGAAGTTTGATCATGAGCAAATCTCTACAGACGATAGAAATAATATTCATCGGATAGGTTGCTACTTTTCGATATCTAGCAGGATTTTCTGAATTGATCGGCATGGTTTGATCTATCCTATGAAGAATCTTGTTTTTCATAATCGATCAAGAGAGATGCTTTCAATAAGAAGGAGACAATAGATATGATCAGCCGTTTTCATTTACAGAATTCATATATGGTGAGTGTAACTTTTAAGTTGATGTTTGGAAGCTCTCCTTTCAACCCCGCTTTCATGATAGACCATTGTAACTAGTTTTACACTTGTTCAGTATTCTAGTTTTTATAATACATGTGAGTTCCACATTGGAGTTTCAATATAGTTGCGCTAACAAATCTTTCGATCTGTCTCGCCAAATCTGACTACGCAATTTATCTACATGGTCAATGATGTCCGAAGATCAATAAAAAAAATCGATTTAAGATCAAACTAAATAATCGGTGTTCGTATACGCAAATGAATACTATACGAATATTCAGATACAAAATGTATGATCAATGTCATGTATAAAAATTAAAACTTCAAATCAGATCGGAATGTTTTAATTGAAGTTAGTCTGCTCAAAGTGAATGTAACACAGTGATGGGATGCAAATGTAGGCTTATGTTTGAAACAGAAGAATATTTTTATGTTCAAAAAAGTCTCGTTACTAAAATAAATTCGTTCTAGTAATATTGATACACATGTTACTATCAAGTCAATGCGAAGTAAAGATTATTTACAATCAATTCATATGAATGAGTCAGCTAGAGAATAGATTTCAGAGTTTACAGAAAGTAAAGCTATCAAAGGCACGACTTAAACAACTATCAGTTATGAAGCTTACCTGATAAACATGGACAGTGCATATGAGAACGAACTATTTATTGTTTGTAATCATTTTCAATTCAAGAAACAGACCGAGAATAGTAATCTTGCCCAACGAATTAGTTCGTATTAGAAATTCAATATTTTCGTTTTTAACCCTAAGTATTGTTCGAAGTCTACCTTCACATAATCTTATCTGATATGCAAGCACAACAAAAAGATTGAAAAAGAATGATTTTCTGAACATTGATTAATATCATCAAACATCTTTCAGAACTTGGAAAGAAACTCATCGTCCCTCTGTTACCCTCGATCAAACTAAGACAAAATATAATTAATGGAAATCGCATTTATCCACATTTAAAAAAAAATTTTTTCGTTACATATTATAGTATTCGTGAAACCTGATTGTCTAAATACACCGAATATATGTTTATTGAACTTAGTTTAATTAGACATAAGACTATGGACATGTAGAACTAATATGAAAAAATCTTGCTAAATTCAATTATTAGTTTTTCTACTTTCTTTTATTTTAATTACTATCTAGTGCACATTAAGTATGTATTCATGGTAAATTGAAGAGTAAGAAATATATGTTCAATAATTAATTTCTCCACAACGTTAGTTTGGTTACTGAAAACATTCGATCGATAATTATACATCCTATGGATTACCTAAAAATCAATTTTCAATGTCATTTATTTTGATACTATGTTGTTACATAGTAACTAATTGAAAGCAATGTGTCAATGGAAAAAAATTCAGTTTTCAGTCTAATCTAATATACTAGAAGGATATAGTTTCATTTTCTTTCCTTTTCTACGTGTACCTACGTTCTATCTACAAGCACATATACATACATAGATAAATGGAGACTTAACATTGGCTGACAATTCTTCAATCACAATGATGATAGAACTAGCGCCATGATCTACATAATTAGTGAGGTATATAGGCGACATCTCGTCATACTGGAGGTTCTTCTTTATTTACTATTGGTATTCAATATATCAGACATGAAAAGGTAAATAAACAAAACATGCACCTTGCCTTTTGCCTATTAAGTTCTGCTAGGATTGATATTATAGTATATAAATAGTTCGTTTCAATCGTATTCTATGAAAACTTACGAAAGTCTTTAATTGAGAACATTCCCAGGAAATAAATCTTCTATTGTCTAACTATCTATTCTAGTTGATATTGAACGATATATTCATATAGTTGTATCAGATGTCGCAGGCGAACAACCGGGGTGGCGGCAACAAGCGGTCGCGGATATCATCTTCAGGCGCCTATCGTCAACGTGAGAACCAGTCGTCATCGTCGTCGACAAATGTCGCTCAAACACAATCAGGTTTAATTATCGATAATGAAACTGAACTATCATCTGAATTAATCAAAGAACAATTGAACAGTGTAGATGATATAATAACACAACCGATCATTGAAGTACCAACCAAACGTTTATTACATTTGAAAGAACTTGGTGGCAATTTATTTGTATCCTCATCGACGAACATCTATTCGAAAACGTTACAAAAATTATTTGATCGTGTTCTATTTACGAAATCATTGAATAATGATGTTAATACAGCACCATCAGATTTACGCGTATTTGAACGTGTACTTGCACGTTCCGATGATAATGATGCATATTCAACATGTACATCATTGGTACAACCAATGTCAGCAACTATACTTGTACTTGGTACAACATCATGTGAACATGCACTTGTATGGAAATTATTGCAACGACGTAATTTTAAAATTTTAATATCGCCAGGTAACAGTGGTACAGCAATTGATCAAGCCAATACAACAATATCAACAATATTTCAAAATGAAAAAGACATATTAGATTTCGTTGATACAAAACAAATTGATCTTGTTATATCATTAAATAAAACATATTATTTCGAAGAACTCGAAGCACGTTTATGTGAACGCGGCCTACATTATTTGGGATGTTCAGTTGATACATTAGCATTAAGTGATAATCAATTAAATGCAAAACAATTTATGACTAAACATAAAATTCCAACATTAGATTGGGCACATTGTTTAAATGAAGAAGATGCTGAAAATTTTCTCAACAAGTAAGAATAAATAGTTGATATTGAATGAAACAGAATATTTTCATTCTTTAAAGATTTCCTAATCAACAACAATGGATTATTCGTGCAACTATTGGTAATGGTCAAATCAATTGTAAAACTCGAGAAGAAACTATGCAAACAATTAAAGCTGTCTTCGAAGTAAAGAACAATTGTTTTCTTATCATATGTTTCACATTGTTGTATATTCAAATTTTAATATCGAAAGTTAAAGTTCAAACTTTTGTTTCATACAGTTGCAATTCGATATTTTCTAATCATTACTCGGACGAGAAAAAGAAAAAAGAATTTTAAATTGAAACAAAATCACGAGTTCAGAAAGAGTATTAGTCGCTTATATAATAATCCGAATCTTAACTATTGTCATATTAGCCTAATTTGACTCGAGTTGAATTTTCAAAAAACGTAAGTTATTTTTTTACCATCTTATTGATTGAAATAGTCCAGTAAAAATCCATAATAATTGTAGCATCATACATTTGTACTCGCCTAAAAATTTCATTGCAACATCAAAAACAAATTTATCGTTTCAGTATCTTGTCTATTCTAACGAAATAGAGAAGTCGTTTATCACAATTATGCTAATACATGACATGTACGATACCATACGCTTGTATTTAATTATGATGGAAATATGAGTATGTCAAACAGAAATTTGTCAATGTCAAATTAGACCTATGGTTCTTACATGAACATATGCGTTTATTACATATTTACTTTTTTCTTATTCCAGAAAAGAAATTCTAATCATGAAAAATTTACTCAGTTGTATTATTTATGAGTCACCTATCTAATTTATAATCATTGTATTTCTGTATGAGAATTTGGCAACAAGAATAAGATGTATGTTAGACGGTTATAGAGTGTGTAATTAATGCATTGGATGACCTTAGGTTTTTAATAGTCGGATCGAAAAAAAAAGAATACAAGATAGCTAATATTTCAATCTAATCATTCGACTTGAGAAATATCATTCTAAATAGTCTATCTACGAAAAGTTTGAATAATCAAATGAATTATTTTTGATTTTTGTTCGACGATAAATATTCCACTCACATGTAATTGAAATTAAGTTAGTTTCTAAAGCAAAATAATGAACTAAATTTCAATTGTCTACTAGTTGATTGAATATAATCGATAGAAAACTTTCTTGTTCTAGGATCATATACTTGGTAAATTAAATCAATCTATCATAGTCGAACATGGTTATATACTCGAAAACCATCAGGTATGTCTTTTATACATTGTAAGTGATGGCGATGGTGATTATGCACAATTACCAATCATACAATCGGATCCAATACGTTTGGGTGCGTATGGTCCGTGTCCATATTTAACATCAAAACAATTGTCTTATATTCGTCGTCGTATTATTGAACGAACACTTCGATGTTCACCAACAATACGTCATTTATTTGGCTTTCGTTTACTTATACAAGGATCAAATTATAATCAAATTTATCTACTTGATTATTTGTCAACATTTGATGAGCCCGAAGCTGAAATACTTTTCTCATTATGTGAACCCGATATATTTCTTCAATATGCACTTGATTTACCATCTGTACCTATTCTATCATTAACAAGCAAGAAGCGTCGTGTTCATTGTGTTAATACAACAATAACTTCAGCAAAAACTGCATTGACAATATCGAATAAAATTTTATTAACAGCAACGAAAAATAATAAAGTGAAAATATTTCATAATCAAACAGATGTTAATATTAATAATAATGGTACGAATGAAATGAATAGTATAACAACAAATGGTGAAAGAATATTCAATGTACTTGGCTATGGTTCAACATTACAAGAAGCACAAATGCAATCAGTACTTGCATGTGAATATATTAAACAACAAGCCAATATTGATGATCTATTTTTTAAATCCGATGTCGGTGCAGAAGCAATCGAGTGGTAAGCTGATGCTTTTGAAATTTTCAATATTCATACATTGAAGTCAGTAGTGTGAGATGCATTTCTAAGGTGTACTGTGTACTCAAAAATAATGATCTGAAAAAAATGCGAAATAAAATTCAAGATTATATTATTGTATAGCAAAAGTTTTCACTCATCAATTGTGTTCGTTCATGAAAAAAAAGAACAGAAAAATCACGTAAACTCTCAAGACGTACTCTCAGAATCTTATACTGCAATCACTTTGATATCTTGTTCAACATCTTCTCTCCTTTTTAAGAAGAACTTATTATCCAGTTTTTGATTTGGTTCATAATATTTAATTAGCATGTTCTCAAAGTTCGAACATTTTCAACAGGAAAATTTCAAGTTATTTCTATTATACAGAACGTATACTTCTATTTGAATTAGACTTGTAAGTGTTCGATTTCCCGATTTTATTTTAGCCGAATTCAAAAAAGATAAAGTTCAAAAAATGCAGAAGAGAATAAATAATAGTTTTCGAATGACTTGAACAAGATTAGATTCAGTGAAGTATTCGATTTCACACATGAGAAAATATCAGTACAATCTATCTAAATTTATGTGCAATCGAAATATTTTAATCGTTATAAATGATAAAAATCTAATTTCAGGTATAAAACTCATTCTGATCGTCATCATTCATCGACCGGTGGTTTAACAAATGGTAAGAAAAAGAAAATAAAAAAGAAAAAGTCAATTGTCACACTAGGCAATAAACATTGTCGTGGCTTGGTAACTCGTCGTCGAAATACGAAAGGTTCCGAACAGGATAAAGATAATGAAAATGAACACCTAGAAACAACAGATGATGATGATGACGACGACAACGATGAAAATGGCGATGAAGATGAGGAAGAAAATGAACCAATGGATTTCGAACGTGCATTCGGTACTGTATCGGATGTTCCAAAATTAGAACATATGGATATACATCAAAATAATGGAAATTTCGATGATCTTAACATGCGTGAAGGTGAATTCTTTTATGATCTTATGAATAAAATTGATCTGAAAAATTATCAACAACCTGTTCTTATATCATCAACGATTAACTTGAACCCATTGGCTGCTGTAAGAAATTTTTAGAATCTTATTTTTGTCTATCGTTCATATCAATCCCGAGTAGAATAATTTAATATCATTAAGTTTGACGAGTCGTATATAAGAGTGATTCGATATATTTTATCATCGGTATAGATATCTGACTTAAGCGCATAACTACAACTCTTCATAGTTTCAGATATCTGAAACTTGCAGCAACAAAAAGAAAACAGATTTCACATACATAATTTCATTGAGACATATTAATAAATTCCAAAGCCTTCATTGAACATTGTTTTACGAAGGTTACTCTAATGAAGACCCACTACTACATCAACTATCACATCATAATGTAAAAGAAAGAAATTATATGTGGTCCCTCTGAAGTTAAGAACATAATCATCATTTAATTATCAACAATTGACGAGAATTTCGCTACAAGTATTCGTTGTTGATTCATTTTAGTTATTTAATTTGAATGATGGTGATATGAATGATAGTCAGACTGTATTTGAATATCTTGGTCATGAATTAACTGTTCGTTGTGCTAATGATCTTATTTCTGCTCGTACACTCTATGTTCAATGTTGTTCATTACCGATATCATCTCGACGTTCGATTCAACGTTTTTATCAAGGCATCGAACAAGCATGCCAACAACTTGATTGTACACTACTTAAAACAACAACAACAACATTATCATCATCATTATTTAGTTCATTATGTACAGGTTTATGTGAACGAGAATTAATTCAATTTAATAATACAAATCATCCAATTATAAATGAAGGTGATTTATTGATTGCCCTTCGATGTAGTTCGGGTACAGTTAATACGCAAGGTTACATACAATTAAAAGATTTATTTCAAAAGAAAAATATTCATTTAAATGATACAGTACCATTTCGAACTGTTGACGGTGATGAAGAATCATTCTTTTCATTATTATTACAAAAATCATCAATACTAGCTCCGGGATTAGCTAAAACAATTGCTGAATTGATCAAAAATCGTACAATTAAAGCTGTTAGATATCTTAAAGGTACGTTCGTATTTAGTTAGAATCTTTACCGAAAAACGAAAGAAACGAACATTTCTGTTTGTTCAATTGAATATAGATTAAATTTTCCATATCGATAATTGAGAATAAGACCAATGCGGAATTTTACAATCAATAGATTTCATCAAGAACTATGCTATACTAGTTTGTAAAAAAGTAAAATCTGTAATTCCTATGTTTATCTTTTCTCTTATCAAGTCAAATAGTTCTACACGAATCCCGATAGACAATAGCTATCCAATCAGAATCTCCTGAAGTACTAGACAAATGACACAGGCAAAAATCAATAAAAATTATTTGAAAATTTATGACTTTAGATAAAGAGAAGCGAACTGTTTTCTATTTGCATGCACTATTAAAATCTCAAGTAAGATATTGTCTGATTGTAATATTCGATGGTAAAAAGAATTTCGATAAAATTTTATTGACGATAGGAATTAAGTTACTATTTTGTAAATATCCATCCACCAGTACAGGATGGATTAATTGTTAGAGAATCATGTAGAACATTCTAATAACTTTACGTTTGTCTGCTGAACACAGAATTTATAAATTATGTAAGCAACAAGCTTGAAGATGATACTAGTAAGTTTTGATATTTTCTCTAAAGTTTCATTGAATGCTGCCTAGATTGAGACATGATTATCTAACTATATGTTTCAAGTCGACGAGATAATAGCAGCAACACAGTATTTGTATTTAATACCAATTCACAGTACCTCTTGACTGACATTGCAGTCAAAATGGAAAAAATCGAGCGTTCATGGCAAGATTATTTGAGTCTGTTTATAAGGCACGATATAAGTCAATAGAATATTGACTAGTAATCTAATTGTTTTTCTTTCGATCAAAGTGTAAAGTACTACTTGGTGATTCGCAAATTAGAGACGGATGATCTCTTGCTATTTTTCTCAAAAATCCATAAGAATCATTTTAAATATTTCTTCTTTACGATGATCATTTAATATGAAGTATCAGGTGAATGCAATTCATCACGTCTCACTAATGAAAAGTATCCATCTCGAACAAAAAATGAAGTTCATTCAAGTGTTTTAATCTTTCACTGCTGTTATTCATTTTGGTATCTATATAACGTGTTAGAAGCATAAGGGTGTTATTACTAGTGTGCATCATGTTTTCCTTAGCCATCAATGCATTTCTTCCCTCTCATGTAGTTCCTACCACAACGGTGAAAAACATAATGATTCCAGTAACTAGCGTTAGTTAATAATGAATATAACTTTATTTACATTGATTTAGATATTGGTCTTGCACGTATGATCGAATCGTTACTTGGTTCATTGTCATCAACATTAAACGTTGAATTGAACGGACAACAATGGCCTGTCATGCCACCTCTTTTTACTTGGATCTATCAGCATGTAAAATAGAAAATATTAAACAAACTGATGAATATCTTCATTTATATGTATATATATATACTCTTTCTTCTTCGTATTTTTTTTCCAGAGTGGATTTAGTCAAGATGAAATGTTCGAATATTTCAATTGTGGTGTTGATTTTTTACTTCTTGTCGACCATACAAAGACAAATATTGAGGATGTACTTCGTCATTTAACTGAAACGCATACATCAAGCTATTTTCTTGGCACGTTTATATCGACAAGTAAATATTATTTTTTTAGTTTTTCTGAGCAATATTAGAACAAAGGAATAATTGACTGATATTTTTCTAGACACAAGTCCCGTACGAAAACCAATACGTTTACCACAGCAATCTGCCGTGTCACCACCACGGCCGCGTACCATTCAATTAAAAAATATTTCGTTTAAATATCCGAAACCATATCAAACAGCGGCGGCTCTTTCAAATAATACATTGCCACTTGTTGTTAAAGATCGTATGAAACAGCCGGTAGCTAATGATAAAACACGTTGTGCCGTGCTTATGTCAACGAATGGTAAATTTCATTTAAAAATAAAAACTTTGTTCAATGTTTTTATTTTGTCATTTAGATACTTCATTGCTTTCACTACTTGCTTATAGTACAACAACACTTGAATGTGCATTTGAAATTGTTCTCGTTCTTTCAACATTGGCAAGTCTATCGGATATAGCTCGTGTTAATGAATTATACCCATCAGTTGTTACGAAAGTTATTCAACCGAAAAAATATGCTGCACGTCATTATGATCTAGTACATCATTTCATTTATTCGTTCGAACAAAATAAATAATTGAAAATTCTATTTTCTAGGATCAAAAAGTTGATGATGAATTACAATTACATGGCTGTGAATTAGTTATACTCGATCGATATGCTTGTCGTTTATCACCATCGTTCATAATGGCATGGCGTGGTCGTTTATTAAATATATATCCATCACTATTACCGTCATTTCGTCATAGTAGTTCACCAATACGTGATGCACTACAGGCTGGTGTTCGTATAACTGGTGTTACAGTTCATTTTATTGGTGATTCCGATACTGACAATGATGGGCCCATCATTGCACAAGAAAGTATTTCTGTAACACCGATTGAAACTGAAATTCAATTAGAAAATCGTATACATACACTCGAACAACAACTATATCCGAAAGCAATTGATATGGTTGCATCAGGAAAGATTATTTATCAAGGAAAACGACGAATGGGTAAAACAAATTCAATAACATCAATAATACCATCGTCATATTAAATAAAACTTTTGTTTTTGTCTGTACATTGAATTATACACGTATCATTATATGAATCCGTGTTATTTGTTTCCTGAAATAACCGGATTCTTTTCTTCTTCTTCTTCTTTTTTTCCTTTTGTAGTCCTATCGTCTTCTTTAAGAAAAACAACTAAACGAGTATATATATATGTTTATGTATATAATCAAGAATTCATTCAAATCGTTACCATGTACTCAACAATTCGATAATCACTTACAATAGAGTGTGAATGTGTGTGCTTGTGAGTTGTGGTACAACTTTGAAAAGTATCATGATCAGTATGAAATAAGAAAAATTTTATGTCTTCGATAAATTTTGTTCATGGCAAAAGGAAGAATAGTTCAAATAGTCAACAAGGAAATTTTATGATTTGTATACTAAATTCAAATGATGATTGCAACAAATCATCACTAACGGTAACTAATCAGAAAAATAGTTTGGTTTCATATTGAAGATAAAACATATCTACTTAAAAGATATCTTACGATTGTAAGAGAGTGATACTTGCGGTACTTCATACGAGTTCGTGTTGTGCACATGAACGAATGATGCATTCTAAAATTTTGCTTCAAATAAAATGTGATGATTATGACATTTTTTTAGGGAATCTTGTGCAAGAAACATCTGCAGATATTCAATGATTATTTATCACTGATCGATGAACATCTATTCATTCAACATATTTATTTTCAATCATTTCTTTATATTCGACGAATTGATAGATGATATCATACTGCTTGTGTTACAAAGCAGTATCTTGACAGGGTTAAGGATATGAATATGAGTACATCTATTCATGTTGTCTTTTAGTCGCAAAGATCGTCCATGAGCAAGATTTTGAAAAATAAATATGCAAACAACTGGAAATCATTCTAGCGGTTATATATTACAGAGAAAGGTTATACATACCTGCTGTTAAAGAATTCAAAACAATACTCAGTGACATCTTCCATTTACTGTTACAGATAGCGAGCCTCTCTCTGCACTGTCCATTCCGTCCCGCACACACATGCTTAAGTGCTAACTGATGTCTCTCTTTTTTCATCATGAAAGTAGATTCACCGAGATGGAAGCAGGTGTTCTTACGTACAAGCAATTTTACATCTTAATTTTTGTTTGAATCGATCGAAAGTAGGAGGACGATTACTTGCTTCCCATGTGATTCCTAGAATTTCTAATAACGGAAACACATGCTTGAAAAATGCGACAGCCGATTCGATTAACATTTCAGGGGTTTTATAAGTACCGGAATTGTTATTTATCCGAAAGATCTCATCTTCATCATGCCAAAATTCACCTGCAAATCGTATATCCACCGAACGATTCGCTAGAGTGATATGTTTGCACATAAGATAATATGGAAACTTATATGTTTCAGGAATACGTGTAAGAACAATGGCATCACCAAGAATAACCATATTATAGCGTGTCATACTCTTCTGTTTGAGCAACAATTGCTCGAAAAAGTCTGGTTCTGATATGATAGATGCTAGTCCACTTGTATCATCAATGAGTTGAGAACGTGACACTGATGTCATAGATTCTGAATATAAAATATCACGCTTGAATTTGTCCGTCGCTGTGGGTGTCCGAAAGGCTGCTATGGGATTTGGAAGAAAGGTATTAATGATATCAGATGAAATGCTTAATTTATAAATTGTCTGTTCGCCAAATATAGTTTTCGTGATTCGACCGATGTATGATGGCATCAATCTGTGAAATGTCACTTCTGTTTTTGTGTGCGCCATTTTTCTTATCAGGAGGTAGAGTGTAATTTTTTGATGTAAAGGGAAGAGACAGGGACCATATTTACACACTGTTATAAATCTTCAACATAATATAAAAGACTTCATATATGTAAAAAACACGTTCAATGCACCATATTACAAAATATTGAATTTCATCGACTAATAGCCTCAGAAAGATTTTTATGCCCAATCAATAGTGTTGATGAAATCGTTTTTGTAATAATTTTGTTTCGCACGTATTCGTTTATGCAAATTGTCTTCTATATGAAGCAGTGCACATCATATTGCTCTTATCTACGTTGTTTGAAATTGTTATCTATGCAGTGAAAAATCGTAATGACTCGATAACATCCACAAGACAGTGTTTGCTTTCACACATTCAGTGAATCGTCTAGATGGTACAATAATTTGTAGAAAAATGACTCATATTTTCCTACTTGTTCAATATATCATCGGCAGAAAATCACATCGACCGTAGCGTTTGGGTTCAATTTCAAGCGTGAGTAGACGTGAAGATTCGAATAGATTTCTCGATGAATTTAGTTTTTAGAGTATGTTTGACGATGTTTTGGATAGCAATCTCATGATAAATCTAAATTTCTAGCGAGTATGTAACCGATCCTCATGTTAAAATTGCACTTGAGGATTTCGATGTTATTGTCAATCGAAGGTGGGTAGGGGTGTCAGTGTTCCCGTTTTCAAGCATTCTGTTCCCAAGGAACTGGAACGCATCTCAAATTTCGTTGTTGTAAGCATTATTTCGATACAGCGGCAGTGGAATATATGTTTTTTTCTGACAATTTGATGAATTTGTCGAACGTGTTTCCCGTTTTTCGGAACGGAACGCAAAAGTGACAACCCTACAAGCGGATGAAAAGTAGACTTCGGAGTTCATCACCAACTGTGTGTCTCGTGACAAATAGAATTTATTCGATTCAAAATACTTAGATATGATCTGCACTCCTAGTCTCAATAAAGTCTTTAAGTTTGAATTTGAGATTTACATTGAAAATGTGAAGCTATTAATTGAAGTTCAATTTTCCTTTTATTTACTCGCTTAATTCTATTAAAGACTGATATTTATCATAAGTTAGAAAGGAATTCGTTTGTAAACTACTTGTTCAAAGTCTTTTATTGTGTTATGTTAATATTTCCATCTGACTAAGAGAACCCATTGAATTTAATTACGTACAATCTGTAATTTTTTTTAACCACGATAAATACAAAATTATTCAGCATCAATTAATTTCAAATGGATTTTTATGTTGTCTGATTATGGTAAACAATAATGATGAACAAAATCCAGCATAACTTTGATTCGAAGGGAGTACATGCATGAATTAATTAGAGTACAATTATCAAGCAGAAGACACAGAAGAAAAACGAATCCGAATACAAAAGTAGCAATCAAATATATTTGTTCATGTCTTGAAACTTTCATGCTTCCCAGATGATTGATTTTTTACTGCATGAAAATTAACCTTCAACAGTTGGAACGATCGTTAAGTTTATCGATCGTAAATTGACTGATTTTTTTGCTACTTATTTCAGTTAATACATTTCAATTTATATAGGCATGTTGCAATCAATTAAACTTCCTCTAGAATGAAAAATGGTTATTAGACATGGAGAAAGCCATTTAGCTTACCATTTCATAGCATATAGATGATCGCTCATTTTTTTAATGCTATTCGATGAACTCTTCATCAACTAAGACATTTAGGAAAAAAATTGAATATATTGATCACACATTGGTATATACCTATCCAATCATTTCTTTTTATTCCAATAACAATCTAGCTCTATACTTACGAAATCTAGTTTATTCATCAATTAATGATTCATTTTCTATGATGTTCTTAACTATCTAAGAAACATAGTGTTGTTGTATACTCCAAAAGTAAGTACACTCTAGAATCGGTCAGTATGCCCGTCCGGGCCACTTACACGATAACTTCTGAAAGGCTAATTGCATTGTCATGAAATTTTATACATAGCATTATCTCAAAAATATATCAGTCGAGTTCAAAGATGAGAATAAGATTTACTGAGTTACAGCAAGCAATATCATTATTTTCTATGCTAATATTGTGCTATTGCAATTTTCGTAAACCAAAATCTTTGTCATAGTCAAAATGAAAACTGAACTATTATATACCATTCGATAGATAATTTCATGGGCTAGACAAGAATGCTAAATTTGATGAATAAATTTACTGCGTTTGAAATTTTCTCAATACCTCAGTACCTGAAAGCTGTGAAAAACTGACGTATACTGACACTTTGTCCGTACGATATGAGTTAATATCCAATAGAACTAAGGTTGTTTTTTCGGATTAGATAGAAATTATCAAGAGCTCTAAATGATAGTATATCATAGAGGTAAATATGGTGAATTTAAGCTCCTCCTGCCCTTCCCTCTAAAAATGTCAATTTTTATGAAAACTTTCGAAATTGAGATAAATGCATCCGAAGATAGCTCGTTTTTCGCTCTTTCACAATTAATATAGGTTTTACGTAAAACCTTTTTTTGCCGGAAACTTTGAGGAGTTTTGTAGGCTTCCTCAAAAAAAAACTGAACTTTTGTCAAAAGTTCTCAAATATTGAAAAATTTTGTTTCAAAAAATGTTTTTCGTTTTTTTCGATTGCCGATATCTCGAACGCGCAACCCATATCTCTCAGTCCAGGTCCATAGGATGCATTAAAAGTACTTATTTGTTTGAAAAAAACATGTCAAAATGCAGGGCACTCCGAAGTCCTTTTTTTTCAAAAACCATTCTTTATGACTGTATAACAAGGGATCTCTATTGAAAAATTCCCCTTTTAAAGAGTTTTTAAAGTCATCAAAGTTGTGATTCCTGTTATCCGCCGAAAAAGTAAGAATTCAAGAAAAGGACTCTGTAATGCCCTCCATATTGACATGCTATTTCTAAGGAAAAAAAATCAAAGATATATCGTGAACCTGCAGCGAAAAATTTGGGTTGTCAAATTCGCTATTTTCGACCCTTGCCAGGTTCACATGTGTCAGCCATACATCATGAAAGAGGGCTGAAACTTTAATCATAGCTTTTTCATACCTAGCCTAACAAACCATGTAAATTTCATGCAATTGGAACGTTCCTGGGCTAAGATCAATTTTTGAGGGGGGCGGGGGGGGGGGGGGGGCCTTAAGGTTTCCTCATTGTTGCACTTCCCAAAAGCTATGAAAAGCTGATGTATACTGACACTGCTTGTCGATTCTTTTAGACAGTTCGATCAAAATCAATCTTCNGGGGGGGGGGGGGGGGGGGGGGGGGTGCCTTAAGGTTTCCTCATTGTTGCACTTCCCAAAAGCTATGAAAAGCTGATGTATACTGACACTGCTTGTCGATTCTTTTAGACAGTTCGATCAAAATCAATCTTCCGTCAGCTTCACTTTTTGAAGAACACATAACACTCTTATTTAAATCCGAGGTTTCTACTTTTTTTTTAAATTGAGAAAGATTTCATTTCACCTGTAGTTGTTTGTTTTTGAGAATATTCAATATTTTCAAACATTCATGTTTTACAAGATGTCGTATGCTCTTTGTCGATGAGTTCATTTTTCACGTTTACACGTGTCAAATATATTTGAGAAATATGCTTCAATGACGTCACTTATAAATAGTTCAATAGGATGATAACACATCACAGAAGTTAGACTTGTTAATGTTTCAAATATCTTTTGATTGAACTGATCATATCCATATGCTGTTATATCAATATGTCAGTTGTTCTATGTTAAACGAAAAAAAACAAGGAAAAAAATTTCATAAGTTATTCTCTCACGGCCATCAACCTTACCATTCTTCGACAATGAGAAAGGCGGTTACAGTAGAGTACTGCAGTGAATGAAATTATCCTAGAAAAATGATGTGTTCATTGCATGTTGAATAGAAATGCATGTTCATCTATCTATTTCTATATCATCAAACTTAGTTTCACGCAAATCTTGCCGTTACACCCTACTAACAATGTGACTACAGTTCGATGAACTTTGCTCGAAAAAAATAATAAAATCGAAGAAGTCATTGAAGTTCACTGGAATCCAGGTGCACTACTCAAGTCAATGATTCCATAGAATGGATACTGCAGACAACTGCTGAAAATTATGGGAAGTTGGAAACAGTCTTCCGACAGAAATGCGTTTAGAGGTTTTTCGTTCGTTCTTGATCGATTCTTGCAATAAACCATAGAAATTCAGATGTAGTCTAATAGGAAAAATCCAAATAATATCAAACCGCATGTAGTGCTTCTAATAGGCATGCACCGAGCCCGAGTTACCCGGGGTTCGGTATACCCGGGCTCGGTCTGGCTCGGACTCGGTCACACCCGGGGT